>JAJMEM010000050.1:0-10016 GCA_030574135.1 Petasospora petersonii | reverse complement strand
GAACTTGACCCAATGGCTCGGTAATGAGTCTCCTGCCCAGAGAAAGACTGAATCTCCAATAATCCCACCGGGTAACCTCGATTATGATCCCAATGAGGAGGTCGAATTGGTTGATAAACTGCCATTCCTGATCCCTTTTGTGATGAGAAAGTCAAGAATTGAGTACCATGGTGCCCTGTCACCCGTTTATCACGTGAAGAAGGATCCTTATTTGAAAGTGGTCTGGTTTCACATGTGGAAGTACCTTGATATTGCCATGCAGTACTGTGGTAACTCCTCCAAGGATACTGCTCATTCCATCTACAATTTCAATTCCAGTGATCTGAGTAATGTTGTGGAAAGCTTTCTAGAAACACGGAAACAGAAAGCTGCCTTCAAGAAGATATGCTCGAAGATCAACGAAGACAACGCAGACCTGTATCACACAATCTTGAAACATCTCCCTCCGAAACGTCTCATTCTTTCATTATGTGTCCGCTTCTTCAGAACCTTATATCCTCTGTTCCCCGTGTTGGATGAGGAACTATTCTTGATGGAAGACTTCAACAGGCTGTTAGGAGGAATGTCGAACATGAATGACAAACCAACTCTCAACATCTCACAAGACTACGATTACGCTATCTGTAGTTCCTTGTTCTCAGTGATGGCATTGGCTTCGTTGACTATAGACGAAGGTGAGTATAAATCCAATCCAGATTTTGAGCTCTTGGAGGGATCTTGCACTGCTATTTACGGAGAGCTTGCCAATTTGTGCCTGAACAACTCCTCCCTCTTAAGACAATCCCGCGGGTCGAGAGTGGTGTCGGCACTGTTGCTACAGAACATTTACTACCAGTTCAACCCCGAAAATGACTCTATATCTGAAATCATGATGGGATCCATCTCTCTCGGCTTTGTCAACTCTTCAGCAAGAGCAGTCGGTCTCCATTCGGACCCATTTCGGTGGGGGAACCCATTAAATAAGACAAAGAAATTTCAACTCTGGACCAGATCGTGGCACAAGCTAATGGACATGGATGCTACAGAAGCAGCTTTGAGAGGAACTCTACCACGTTACATGGATGATTCTGCGTATGATGTTCCCCTGCCCAAGCTTGCATCTAATATGAGTCCCGAAGATATATTTGTTGTGGAGGATTACAAATTTCTTGAAAAGAAAGTGAACCTGTACCGCAAGGTTACGACTACATTGTTCCAGAGAAAGAGAAATCCAACAATTTCTCAACTGCTTGAAATTATAAAGGAAGTGAAACTGTTCAGTGATTCTGAGCTTGGTTCATTGAAAGACATTTTGTCCACGAATCCTCAACCATACGCTAAGGTAAAGAAAGTGTGCTATTTGATTGAGCTGGCATCTATTGAACTATCACTGAAGAATCGAGCTGTTTTACACTTCGAAGCCCATGAAAATGCGAAGATGCAATATGAGATATTCTCGAACATTTTGGAAACCTTGAGCAGGTTATTGAACACATGCCTGAACGTGTTTTATAATGCCAACCGCTACTTTGGCCAGTGCTACACCTTTTTCCTTCGATCTTCAACATACCTCGCTATGATAAATATTGTCCTGACGCTGGGCATGCTGGTTGCTCGGTGCATGCACTGTGTGAAACGGGTTCCCGTTGAGTGCCACTCCAGAATTGGTGCTTTGAGGGAACTTCAATCCTCTTTGCTCACCGCCATGGATAGAACGATGCATCTGGGACGCAAGATCAGTCATGGATATTATAGAGCCCAAAGAACGTACTTGGGCCTGGCTTTCCTCCTATGTATGCTTCAAGACCCTGCTTTTGATTTTGATAAAGCCCTTGAGGCGGTTAAATCAAGGCCTCTCCCAGAAGAGCTCTCCGGACCACACAATCTACAATGGTATTCTCTTCACGGCGTTCCAGAGTGTACATTCTTGACTAACTTACTAGTCCCTGAGCTGGATTGTTTGAGAAGTAAATTGGAGTGTCAATTATCAGATGTTCTACAACCTCTTGTGGGTGATCGCATCTATATCCATCCAGAACCAAAAATATTTGGTACTGCTGGGGGTCCACCTGCTCATCATTTCGCTTCGGCAGTGAATATGGTACCTTCCTCCAGCAAGGATCAGGAGGAGGCAATGCTAACAATGCAGAAAAGTATCTCAAGCAAGTTTGTGGATCGTGGGAAAGTCCAATCGATCTTTGATGACAATGGCCCACTATCTTCTACAACCTCAGAGGCACTACCAGAGCACTCGTTTGATAAAAAAGCCCTAAGTGACGGGCTGGCCGCTATTGGAGCTGGTCCTTCAGAACCTACTTTGTTGACTGCTGAAGAGTACTCTATGATCTTTGGTTTATTTGATGACTATAGTGGATTGAGCAGTGCGAATCAGGACGCCTTCATGGAACCTGGAAGCACTATGTAATTTAAGTGTTTTATATAATTGCTGTACTCATTAAATCGTAGAGTTGTTTTACTTATGTGCTGAGTTGAGAAAGGATATACTCTGCTTGCTTGCCCATCGGTTTGTCATGCTTTTCAAGCTTTTGGAGTTCTAAGATGATCTGGTCCAACTCTGCACTATCGAACTTTTTGCGGATCTTGAGTGGCGATTCGGCATATAAGGTACCAATCAATATAGAAAGGTAAGGAATGGAATCGTCAAAAGTCTTGTAGTGTATCTTGTGAAGTTTGTTGATATTCTCTGGCTTTAGGAGGGTCTTCAGACACATTGGATTCTCCATGAGCGATACAAGCAGACCAATGTGTAGAAGTTGAAGCTCTGCGTGTGTTGTTGTCATTGTGGATTGCAGTGATCTCATCATGAGGCGAGGGTCATAAACCTTATCAAACCTCTTAACCGCCAAAACAATAAGGAGTTTCAACTGGAGTAGTTCGGTTTGAATACTGTTTTTCACGAAATTATTGGAGATAATTGTGTAAACTTGATCAAATGCATCTGGAACCGCATCCTGCTTGGACAGAAAGGATTCGAACAGAATAAGAATCATGTTGTGGAGTTTAAGATCCTCCTCTGTACAAAGATTCAAGTCACTAAACACACAGATCACACTTGATAGGAGGTCATCGGATAAGGTCATCCCATTCTGGAGCAACAATGTTATCGCCACAAACTGAGGAGTGTACCTTTCACCAAGCTTCTGAATGAACTCGTTGTACAACAGCTTAACGCTCTTAGAGCCCTTCTTTACAGTGATTTGGTATCGATGTTTCAGCAGCGTTTTCACAATACTTACTATTTCCTCGTCCAGTACTGTTGAAGAGCGTGCCGCATCAGATATTTTACACAAGATGAAGCCCAACACGAGCACTGCAGGTTCATCCTGTAGATCGACCTGCTTCTGTAATTTTGGAAGGCCCCGACTCCTAACAAAGATCAAGAAATCATCATCAGTCAATCGTATTGCCAGTTCCAAAAGTGAGAATAAAGATGGATTGCTTTCAATTCCCTCAACGATAAAATTGAACTCATCCAAGAATTTTGCCGTTTCACCTTGGGCACGAAGATTCGTTATGCTTTTGACTTGATCTTCACCATCCATTGTAACATCTCCATCCTCATCAGACTTGTCTTCTTGAGATTCATTGGTATCATGGGATTTCTCAGCGAGATAACTTCTCTGGACACCATACGTCTTCCTCAGTCTCGGCAAACGAGACTCGCTAGGTATCGTTTCTTTTGACGCGGGCTCGATCTCGGTATTGCCCTCAACGTCAGTTCTTCCTTGGAACACTTCATTCTCAAAGAACTTCACTAATGCATCGTGATTATTCAGTTGTTCATCCCTGCGCGGTGATCTGAGTGATACTTTCTTTAGAAGAGTTGTGCGTGGCCTGCGAACTGGTTCATCTTCGAGATCATCGAGAAGGTCCCATCCAGTGGAAGCTTGTTTTGCAGGTGGCTCTGAGTTTTCTGACAGTAATTGAAGACGCTCGGTAAGTCTGGTGACATTGGTGCTGTGGATCCCTGCGTTTAGTGGTGATATGGTGGCAGATCTCGGTGTGTGTACCTGAGACTTTGATGTCTTTGTTGGTGACCATTGGGGTTTCGATTTCGATTCAACAAAGAAGCTATTAAGCTTTGGTGACTTTAGTATATCTGGTCTGGTCAACGTTACTTGCTTTGGTTTGTTAGGTGATTTCTCTGTAATCTGATTTGCAGTTTCCTTATCATATTTCGTCGTCCCTTTTCTCGATCTGGGCTTCGTTGTTGTTGTGGTTGTTGCAGAGGAACTGGAGCCAATTCCCTTGAGACGGGGTGATCTCCGTACAGTTAGCACTGTCTCTGTAGATGGGGTGGTCACTGGTCTTGTCCCAGTCCCGGTTAGTGCACCTCGTGTTCTTTGGGAGACCAGGGGCTCCCCCACTTGGAGTTTCCGTAATTTATAGACTCTCTTTGGTTTCGCCTCGACTAGTAATGGACTTTCCAAGAGCTGGGTTTCCCCTTTAAGTGCATCACCGTCTTTTATAGCGGCATTGTTTTTTGAAGGGCTCGACAGCGGTGATAAAGACAAGGAAGTGAAGGCAGTAGGAGAAAGTTGGATGGCTGATTGAAGTGCGGCTGGTTTCCGCTGGCGCTTACCGTACAAGTTGCTGGGCATTGATGGATAAGGTGTAATTGAATTGCTCAAGCCTCCTTCTTCTTTTCTTTATCAAATATGCAAAATCAATGGGATTATGAGCGAACCGCCTGTTATCTTACTGCGTATGTGTTTGTCAGATGTTGGTGATGATCCTTAACGTGTGTGAATCGCGTTGGAGAATTAGCGCGCTTCTAAACAAACACATCAAAGACGCGTACTCATCATCAAAACGCACCACCAAACTCGACCACACACTCGCTCTATCCTCCTAATTGACTCCCAAACACATATCAACGATGTACGGCGACGCTGCTAACAAGCTTGTACTGGAAGCAAAAAGAACACTAAATATCGAATCCCTTACGCCCTACCAAGACGAGCTCATACGCAACATTATCAGAGAGACCAAGGAGTTATCACGTTCTTCAGAAATAGCCGCCCAAGATGACAATTCCACTTTGAGTTGTCACATGTTTGTCTTGCACTTATCTATGCGTCGAAACAAGAGATGTTTGTTGGCATATGAGAGACTCAGGGCAGAGAAGCTAGATCAGATGGCCTGGGAGAATGTGGAGACCGAAATCTCAAACCATGCAGAAGCAGAGTACTTCAGAAACTACTCGGAGGTGCTGATCCAGTACAAGAGCTCTTTCCCGGAGATTGACCTCTCGGGGTCCCTTGTTCCACCAAAAGACGTCTTCATTGATGTCAGAGTGTTGAAGGATGCTGGTGAAATTCAAACAGAATACGGCGTGTTCAACTTGACCAAGGACTCACAGTTCTTTGTGCGTAAAGCAGACGTGGAAAGACTAATCCAGCAGGGGTATTTACAAAAGATATAAACGATTGAACGATAATTCCATTAATAATATAAAAAAATATGCAAAAGAACAAAAGTAGAAGCTTTCAGAAAAAAAAGTCATCACATGAAGTTGAATTCAGAGCTCTGAGCCTTCGCAGCCATTCTAGCCATCCTGAACATCTTATCCTTTGGATTCTCCTTCTTTTTCTTCTGACTTTCACCTGACTTAGCACCAAGACCCTTAGGAGTCTCTCTTAAACCGAAACTCTTTGCCAAATGTCCTAAATGCAACGATTTCATGTTGAAAACATCCTTCTCGGCAGATATATGGGTAGCATATGCTCTCACATGGCTCGTGAACCCCTTGGCAGCCCTATCATGAGCACCTTGATCCTCTAACAACCACCTTTCCACATTCAAATGCCATGTTGTAGCATCTACATCCCACTTATTGCCAAATCCGATCTTGAGCAACTCTTCATAAGACTTGTGCTGGACTCCATGTGGATGGTACTGGGCAATCTTGTCCAGGTACTTCTCCTCAGAAGGAAGCAAGAACAGCACAGAGCGACCACTCATACCAGCTCTAGCAGTACGGCCAACTCTATGCAAATGGTCTGCAGTAGCAAATGGTGGATCATACTCCACCACAACAGAAATATGTGGTAAATCCAAACCTCTAGAAGCGACATCTGTACAGAACATCACTGTGTGTTTAGACTCTGGAGCCTTGGAGAAAGACGAGAGAGTCGATGTACGCAGTTGTTGGGACAGGGATCCATGAAGTTTGTACACGAAGGTGTTGTGGCCTAGTAGTGGAGATGTGAGTACTGTGGAGATGTCATCAGAGTCCTCTTCAGAGCCGTCCTTGGTGATCTTTTTACCATCCTTGGTAAAGACGCCAAAATGGAAGTCCACGGAGTCGGAACATGACAAGAAAACCATTGTACGGGAGCCTTCCTGTTTAGAAGTGATATCTTTCAAAATAGCAGCCAGTGTAACAAGCCTTAGCTTTGGGGGAACAACACAACTCTGTTGAAGCAACTGGTCTGGAGCAGCGACATTATCCATGATTTCCATCTCCTCAACGTCTGGCACAGAGTTTGGACTCACCATCTCGGCATCTGTAAGGGTAATCTCACCAAGTTTCTTTGTGGTTCCCTTAATGGTTGCAGAACAAAGCACGTTGACTCTCTTTTTTGGCAATGTTGGATAGATCTTTGCTGTGGCTGAAATTCTTGAAGTCCTTTGAATGTCATCCAAGATCTTTGTGATTGTCTCCTCGAAACCCAACTCCATCAGCTTATCACCTTCGTCCAAAACAATGTATCGGATATTTGACAAATCCAACCTTTCTGTGTTCTCAATGTGATCAGCCAAACGACCCGGTGTAGCAACGAGAATGTTAACACCTTTTCTCAAACGAGCCTTCTCGGACTTCTTCTTCTCACCACCAATGACGATACCAGGCACGATTCTATGGCAGCATCGGGTTAATGTTTCAATAACGGAGTATATTTGTGTTGCCAGTTCTCTTGTAGGAGCCAAGATCAAGGCAAAAATACCACTGTCTCTCTTCAAGTCTTTCACATCCATCAATTTCTGGAAGATCGGTAACACAAAGGCTAATGTCTTACCAGAACCGGTCTGGGCCTGAACAAACAGATCTCTGTCTCTGTCCAACAATCTTGGAAGCACAGATCTCTGAATCCTCGTTGGGTTCTTCAGGTTCATGTTCTCAGTTAACTGCTTCGTCAGGATTTCATTGAGGCCCAGGCCATCAAATGTTGTAGAGTCTTTTAACGGAGCGTTGGATGCTTCATACCCTTCAACATTATTGTCATACTCCCTTTCTGTAATTTCACCCTTCGACGAGAACAAAGACGAGACAAATGTGTTGTTAATACCAGGAACACCCTTACCTTCAAACATTCTCTGCTGCTTGGAAGGGCCTAGTCTCTCTCCTTCCTCCACGGCGGGTCTCTTCTTATCACCATGTTCTTTTCTCTTGGCTGGATCCAGCGGCATGGCATTCACACCACTACTTCTGTTAACTGCAGACCTTGTGTTTTTACTATCCGCTCCCAGCTTTTCTTTCTTCTGTTTGCCTTCAGTCTTGAACCCTTTAGCTTCAATCAAAGCTTTTCGTCTGTCTCTCCATTTTCCACCAACAAGTTTAGCAGGTTTTTTGGAAAGTATCGGAGTAGCTGGCTCAGTGGCAATGTTCAAAAACAAATCGTCGTCCATTCTTATTTGATTCGCTAGTACCTGAACTAATATAATCAGAATAACTTGTGTAGTTAACTGAAAGAGAAAGCCCCCTCATCTCATCGCTTCCTCATCGCGAAAATTTGCCTCAACCTCCGAGGTTTCGCGAGCTTCCGTGGAGAAGTTCCGACTTTTCTTGGCTTTGACTTGAAAAGGTAAACAGAGAGGCCGGTACTTTTTATGTAACGTATGACTTGGTAAAATAGAACCAAGGAAGTGATGAATCAAGATGTGGTACTTGACACAGTACCGACTGTGGCCGAGCAGGAGGAAGAACTGGAGCAATTAGAGCTTCAATCATCTATTCCGGAAGAATCACCCATGCGCACGTCACCTGCCCTCACAGAAGCCAAACTGTTCTGCATCCTCACTTTCTTTGCAATCATAGGCGTACTGGCACGTAAGGGGATTATTGTTTTAACGACATATGATGGATCATACACTGGTGGAGTCATTTGGGCAAATTTCGCCTCGTGCATTATCATGGGTCTCGCTATTCAGTCGGATAACTTATGGCTGGATACTGGCCTGCCAAAATCACAGGTAGCTCTATACACTGGTATCACAACTGGATTTTGTGGAACCTTCTCATCATTCAGCTCGCTAATTCTGGAGGCATTCACCAAGTCTGCTGATCTAGAGATCGGAACATACTATCATTATCCAAATGGAGCTTATGGGATCATGGAATGTGCCTCGGTGATGATCACACAGGTCTGTGTCTCTGTTGGTGGCTTGCATTTCGGTAAACATGTGATGAAAAGGTATGAACGTACAGCTCCACACATTGCTTTGTTGGAGAACAGCGTTGCCGTAGCTGGTGTGTTAGCGTGGATCGCTGTGCTGTGCCTTATTGCTTTAAAGAGCTGGAGAAGCTGGACATTTGCATGTATCGTGTCTCCTATCGCGTGTTGGACAAGGTATTGTGTTTCCAAGTGGCTGAATCCGAAGGTAAAAGGCTTCCCGATGGGTACGTTCACAGTCAATGTGTTTGCATCTGTGGTTCTGGCCTTCTTGAATTTGTTGAATAGAGGGGAAACCTTGGGTGGTGGAAGAATTGTAAACTCACAGTTGTCATGTCATATGATACAAGGTCTTGAGGACGGTTATTGTGGTACTCTGTCCACTTTTAGTACTTGGGTTGTGGAGCTGTATACATTGAAGGCTCCACGAAGCTATAGGTATGGCTTTGTGAGTTTGCTTGTTTCGTACATTAGCACCTTGTTGATCCTTGGTTCATACAACTGGTCTGTTGGTCTCTCTGATCCTCTCTGCTTCTGATCCCCGCCTCCGCAAGCATTAGTTTTGGTTCTCATGTTAATAGATTATTTTTTTCTCATAAAAGGAATCGGAATGGCACTCACGTGGAAAAGGTAGAAGGTGGAGAGCCCTCCACTCGGGATGAAGCAAAGTCTTCCTATTGGACAACACCCACAGACGAAAAAAGAAAGCATACAACTCCTCTAAAACAATATACCATGATGTACCTATCTCCCAAAAACACAGAAACATGTATCTCCTAATCTGTCCTGAATCCGACGCATAACCCCAGTACAGGATGTATACTGATCCCAGCACTCGTTAACTGAAACCCTTAAGCGGTGCTCCACACACTGGCTGGGCCCTTCATCAATGGAGGAGAAGGAGCGAGGAGAGGTCTCGTAGGTAAGTATTCTGACGGGGAGAAGCATGTGTCACAAATCCTGCTCATACTGACTGCTGTATGATATATGTAAACCCTCTGGTTTGAAGAAGAACGTGCGATGATGATGATGAAACGTCTTTATGGTGGATGATTAGCCAGTCATATAATTCACCTGTTATGGCCCCTTGTGTAGGCAGATCCCATTTATATGACTGGATGGTTTTATTTCTTTGAGGAATGGAAGAACAACCACCAACTAAAAAAAGAACCATATTGGCTTGAGTATATATCACTCAACTGAGTTGTGAACAACTCACGTAATGGGTCTAAATAGAACACCAGTTCCATCTCTGAGTGATAATAGATTCGGAAACTCGCCAGTACTTGAATGTGATGACCTGTAAGACTTTGATCTCCAGAAGGACCACTACCGGGATACGATGCCCACACCAAAAGGTGAGTAACGTGATTGAGCGTTAAACAAAGCTACACCCTTGTGTACCAACAATGTAAAACATCTAGACTCTTTAGTGAGGTTTCCCAGGGCATATCCTAGGTCCAACTGCTAGTCACTGCTTTCAATAAAAACAAGCAACGACACACTTCAGATCAAGGCACATTCAACACT
Source organism: Petasospora petersonii (assembly GCA_030574135.1). Classification (NCBI taxonomy): domain Eukaryota; kingdom Fungi; phylum Ascomycota; class Saccharomycetes; order Phaffomycetales; family Wickerhamomycetaceae; genus Petasospora; species Petasospora petersonii. Next base: position 90 of record JAJMEM010000050.1, on the reverse strand, counting down.
GGCTCACCGTAAACACTCTCCGGATCTGGCGGAGCCAACCGTTTGGCTCCCAATACGAGAGTTTCACTAAGAATATATCGGGTGTTCGGG
>JAJMEM010000049.1:0-10384 GCA_030574135.1 Petasospora petersonii | reverse complement strand
AAGTGTACCTTTTACACACCACCCACCATGTTATCCCCGTAATATGCCACCCTCAGCCCATATGAAGATACCTGAACAACTGTATGGCCTCCAGAACACACTTGCCCAACTTATTATCACTATTTGCAGACGCTCTAAGCCCATCAGTCACCATAATCATTCAATACAGGACAAATAGCCAAATTAAATTAAATAAAATCCCCTAAATAGGAAATTATCCTCTTTGGGAAACTAATCACCTGACGCCACTCCTAAAATTTTCATTGTCTGGTCTATTACACCGGCTCCGGTATTGTTTAACACCACACTAACGAACTTGGTTCGCGAACTAGCTGCGATCCTAAACGGGCGATATCCGTTGGATCGGGATCGGGTACTTCCAAGGTATACTATAGTGTTAATCTATAAGATATATAATGGTAGACGAAGTGGGTGGTAATTCAGCGAGGTAGCAGCTATATATGCGCGGATGAGTGCGATCCGGAGATAACGCTAAAGGTAGCGTTGAACCTTCTAGTGTAACAATGGGTCAGGCACACTAGCTGATTCTTGAAAACATAACCAAAGCCTACAAACCCTGCTCCCAAAAGAGCCGTGTCTGGTTGCTCCCAGAATCGTTATACGTTAAACTACAACAGTAGCAGAAGCAAAGAAATTACAATGTAGGTCCATCAAGCAGCACAGTAAGCTCTGATGATATCGATGTTGTTCTCTCTTTGCGCCTGTGTAAAGTTAGTAACTTCCATCAATTTTAGAGCATCTGCCGGATACACATACCTTTTGTTGGAGACCCTGTGTGAATGTTAGTACTTGGGTCAAGGATACTCAAACATAACGCGGAAAATACACACCAATTACGAATCTGGACTTTAGAGAGCCCAGTATTGTCCACTAGGCTATTGGTGGTCTCTTCGTTCAAATACGGTTTCAAACGGTGGTCTTTGTACCTAAAGGGAAGGTTAATATTTGTGAAGACAACGGTGTGTATCTGAATAACTCACCAAAGCTCTAAAACCTTAACTTTTTCCTTTTCAAGTCTTCGTTTTCTAGCTCCAAATGCTTTGCAACTCATAACATCTTGTGTAAGGACGTCAATAATAAGAGCATTCCCACTCATATCACAGGATTGGTGAAATACACCGACAGCCTCGCTAAGATGTTTTCTCTCCTCCAGAAGCAGTTTCAATTTGATAACCAGAATTTCAATTTCTGATATTGCCTCAGAACAATCCATTATCTCACTTTCATCGAACGGTTTCAGAGTTTTTAGCCTCTATGGTATTTGTTAGTTATTCATTAAGAAAAGAAATAACTTGACCGATGTAGATGCTTGCTTACTTCTGTGGCAAAGGTCAGTGTATCATTCACTGCTTGAATGTCAATAGTAGGGGATGACTGAAAGAGGTCCACTAGGTCCTTAAGCTGGCTCTTCAGAGAGTTAACTCTGTGCTTGAAGTGTTAGTAACCTCCTTAGATATTGATTGAAGTGCTGAGTTGAGTAGTTGAATACGAACAAAGACAGAGGATCACCAAATGTGCGCTCCGTGGCTGATATTAGAGATGTGATAGAGCAACGTGATTGGATTTCCGAACTTCCGTGTGACATTTGCAGTGCCTTATGGATAAAAAGAATCTTTTACAATCTGTGGTTGTCACAGCCCGCCAATGGCGTGCTATATTATGGGGACTGGTGTCTGCGTGATTTTTTCAAACGAGAGCGACAGACAAAGCACCAATCACGATCCTTTAAATCTGGTTGAAAAACCCAAACATAACAAAACTTTGAAAGATCAGTTAACGAAAAGATGTCTGATGTGTTTCGAACTCATCTCTTACAATATTTATGATTAGACAGTTGAACACATACAGGATTTGCAGATTCTTCCACTTATTGCATTAGATGACATGGCTCGGTGGTTCGTTGTGAGACCCCACTCACCGCTTCTGCGAATCTCGACTTCAGAGATTTCTTCTCGAGTAATTACTCCCTTGGTTCACCATCCACTAAAACACAACAGGGATCAGAGGTTGACACCACCATCATCATCTGCTTGACAGGATCTGTAATGACTTTTCCACGACTGCCTGTACCGGGAAATCAAGCAAAGCCCTCTACTCAAAGTTGATCAGCAACGCATCAGTTACTTCCAACTTATACCCAAATTCTCACATCGTCATTGGAAATTCTGACCGCCATTTCTTCTACACAAACGCCACCGATAAACAATCCAGCTCAGTTCTCAAAAAGACTTCAGAATCCACTACCACGGTTACTCATGGAGGAAAGAAGCTTTTGGTCTCCAGTTATCCAGTTATTTCTCGTGAACTTCTTGCCATGGGAAAGGAACTAGTTGTGCTAGATTCCACTGTGGCCTTTGGAGATCCATATTTTCGTCTAATTCACGGGTGCTTGCCTCATCCACAAAGTCCTTCTGGATTCATTACTCAGAGTGAAAATCAAATTCACAGTTGTCATTGGGCTTACTTCTACCATGCTCATTGAGAAAAAGAAGAACGTCGACCAAATGTCAATCAGTTTGGCTTGGTTTGATAAATGGGATGGTTCTTTTTTTGTTCAAGAGTCTGCACTGAAGGATATTATAACTCTCATGTTGCTTCTCTTCGTCCACGTGAAGTGATTTTTGATAAGCAACTTGAGCGGATGTTCCGTGCGTTCAGCAGTGGTAACATTCCGTGCGTTCAGCAGCGGTAACATTCCGTTTGGTTCTCCATTTGGTGTCTCTTCTCGCCGTTCAATGACCCTGTGGAGAGGTCCTTGTACCTCTTATTGAAGTGCCTGAAAGACTCTAACGAGAGTTTCTCTTCTTTGATGCTAACAAGCTGCTGACCCATATATTTCTTATACGTTCCAACATTCTGGATATAGTGTTTTAAGGTTTCTTGTTTAGCCAACCAGAAATAGTCCAGTTCCACTATCGCTCTAGGCCTTGTCATGTGTCGAGGATGAGTTACCTCAGTGAAAGCGTCAATCCGTTCCATTTCCTTCCTCGAGACATAGTATCTTGGTAGGACCCACTTGCTTCTATGGTTTGAATCGTTTCCACTTCGTAACAGGGAAATTATGTCCTATGTGAAGCTGCCTTTATGGTCCATTAGTCCCCTGAAAGAGAGATCTCGCCCTCCTCGTGGTGTTCCTAAAGTCATGTTGTTAAGTCACCACGAAGTTTACTCCCAAGAGGCAAGCTTGTTAGGTACCTTATAAAACTTCCATCCACCAGGTGGTACCATGCAAATCCACAATATCTCACAGTTGAACCATCTATATCGTCTTTAAGTGCTTTGACGGTTCCTCTGATCCTCTCTGGAAGAGGGTTACCCTGAGTTGTTGTATTACCAGCAAGTCCCTGATCAGACAGTCCATGGTTTTTCGGAAGCAGCTGAAGTAGCTCACACAGGACTATTGCCAGCATCTGTAGCCTTTCTCGAATGTCCTGAAAGCATGAGAGTTCTGAATGAATGAACGTCAAGTAGATGGACTTGGCCCGATGTCCTTGCAATTGTCGGTCAATGTTCTGTAGGTCAAATCGTCCATGAATTCGCTTTGTCAAAAGATTCGTCTTTCCAATGCCAGGCAGCTTCTTCCTTGTTTCCTCATACAGCATCTGCTTCTTCTTCTTGGTAATTAGACAGTGAGGATCTCTGAAGTACGTGATACTGATGATGCAGATGTTGATGGCCAATGCACAAGTTGCAACCGGGATATCTGGTGCTATGATATGTCTCAACATAGTGATCATTCACTACATCTGTTTCTTCCAGTTAACCCCCTTGAGTTCCAGACCTACGATCTTCATGTTGGCCCCTTTCTGATTCAGGAAAAGGCCCTCAACTATTCAATGGGAGTGGGAGTTGACATGCGCCTGTGCCCGGGTATTCAGAGGGACTTCTTCATCAGTTGGCTGAAAGATAGCTCCAATTGGCGGAAAATCCATGGGGTCTCTCAACATGTATCCTAATCCAGTATTAGCGAGGTGACGCAATTTGGTTTTGCTTCTGCTCAACTTAAGACCGGAGACTCTTCCGAATCTTTCGACCTCCTCTTTAGCGTGTATAGACTATTGTTGATCCCTTAAAGAGAGTTGGACGTCGTCTGCGTATGCCAAGAGCTGAATGCTGTTGCGTTCAAAATAACCAGGCATTAAAAGTCCTTTCATCACCGTGCACAGCATGACCAGTAGAGGCTCCAAGGTCAGAATATACAACAGCGGGCTGATTTGGAGACCCTGTCTGACATCTCTTTTTAGCTCAACGACCTGGAAGTGTTGGTGTTGATATAGAAACGGGCGTGGAAGTCAGATGTCATGGTGCCACACACATTCAAGAGCTGTGCTGGGAAGCCCATCCAAGTCAAGACTTCTCGCGAGAAGTGGTGGTCAATGCAGTCAAATGCTTTCCTGCAGTTTAAAGCTATCATGGAAGGAAACTATCCAGTAGCGGGAGCAATCTGTGGATAATCTGGGGTCTGCTTTGGACCCAATGAAGGGTGTATGTCTTTCATATAGTCTGTTCTAGGCATGTCCTTTCTGACTACCGGCATACCATCAATATCCAGGTGTTTGGATTCTGACCAATCATGGAGAGCTTCGATGGCGTTCAAAAAAGACAGAAGTCAAGTTTTCCCTCTGGCGATTCTGAATGAAACCTGCCTGCTGCTTGTGTACAATAACATCCGCACACTTTTGAAGTCGTTTGCTGAACAGCAAGGATATCAGCTTAAGATCACAGTCAAGCAATGATATTGGGCGTGTTTTCTCCAGCGGAGTTTTGTGTCCATCCTTGGGAAGAACTAAAATTAGCACCCTTTTCATTCTAGATGGTAGTTCCCCCGTTTGAATCATGTTGTTGGCCACTTCAACCATCGCTGGTGCAAAGTGTTCCGACTTATGTTGAAAGAAAGAGTACGTCAATCCGTTCTCCCCTGGGGAGGTTTTCTTCTTGGCAAGCCGGTCCAGCTCTTCTTTCAACTCTTCTGCTTTGACTTCCTTACAGAGTTGATGAGAAGCATCCGCGTTGAATATAAGTTGGCGACGAGCTTGGGGAGACAGCCTCTGAGAAACTTCTCTGAGATACTCTGCAGCCTTCGATTCCCCGTCAAGACTTTCAGCAGCTTCTTCATGATTAGCGTGAAGTGTCTCAAAAAATGTAGCAGCAGCTTCAGCCATCTCAGCAGGATCCGATATATCCAAGTCCTCTTCAACAAAAATCATCTTTCTGGTGGCTTGGGTTTCTCTTCTGAAGAGTTTCCTGAGATAGGTAAAATTCAAGTATTTCACAGCATATTTACTCGTTTTTTCTTTCATCCTGTACTTTCCGAGCTTGTCACATGTGCTCGGCAGTCTGGATAAGAAGAAACAGTAACCTTCATGGACTTCCCTAGCTCATGTGGATACACCCTCAATGAAAGAGTCATAGAGGTCTATGACTCCCAGTTCCGCGCTGGAAGTAGAGTGTTGCGTGAATCCTTTACTCACTATCATAGACGTCAAGACTGGGCGATGAAGTAGGAATTCATCAAAATCAAATCTTGACTTAAGCTTCCCTCCTTCTTGTGCAGATCCTCCAATATGAGCTATCACCACTTTATGAGAACTTGACCATTGCGGACTTTCGTACTCAATTGTAAAACCTCTTACAAGAGCCTCCGGCAAGTAAAATCTCTCAAGTCTCCTTTTGCCCAGTTGAAGCCTGAGTTTGCTTGATTCAAGGTCCTGCTGATCTATGTTGTGGAGGATAGATCGGAGTGCTTGCATATCTGGAATGTTGTCCCTGAATGTTACAGTGTTGAAGGTACCCGTAACTTGAAGAACATTGTTGAAGTCGCCTAGAATGACAATGGCAACTGTTGTCTCTGTTGCTGTAGCGACCATTCCAGTAGTATTCGGTAGAACGGTGTTTTGTGTGGCTCAGAAACTGGAGCATACACAGAGACCACAGCAATTTTGGTATTGTTAAAGTGAAATGTAGCGTCTGAGAATTGCAATATTTGATCGGTATAACATTTTTTGATTCTCTTTGTGGTGAAGGTGGAACCATCTTCAAGTTTCTTGATCGTAACGTTTCATCATTGAAAATTTTGAGGAGTTGATTATCAGTTTGTGCTTCTTGCAAGCAACATACATCTGCGGTAGAAGCTTTTGTCAAAATATGCCGGAGCCTCCTACCTTTTCCCCGGTCCAGTCCCAAACCTGTCTCAATATTGGCTGAAACAACCTTAAGGGGAGAGGTAACCGATTTAAGGTTTCCAGGTTAGGTTTGGCAAAATCCAGGGGCGCCGTTCATACGTATAAAGTAAGAACGGTACCCCTGTTTGCCATTGAACTATTCATATGTTCTTTGACGGAGGAGATCTCCCTTCCTTGTGGTGGCGGAGTGTCAGGATCTTCTGAGGATGGGAGTGATCTCAACATTGTTGTCTCCAGAAATTTGTGAGTAGTCCTCATCTGTAGAATCAGTTTGATTAACGACCAGTGGTGATGGGCTGGATGTGAGCGAGTCATTGGAAGTGAAGTAACCACTCTCTTCCGCTTCATTAGCGTACAGAGTGATAGGCACACTTAGATCATTGAGCTGGTATGAGGCTTGGGGCACTCCTTTCCTGCCTGAGTGCTCAAAGTTATCAGATTACAGAGTGATATCAGCTCCTCCAGAGACTTGAGACTAATCTTCACTTGCCGATGGCTCAGAAGCTTGAGATTGGTCCGAGGCTAATGCCTCAAAAACTTGAGAGACCTCCTGGGTCCCCAAGTCTTCGGAAATTTGTGAGTGCTCAGAATCCTGTATCTGTTATGTGTGGTCAGAGTGTTCTTCAGACTGATAGATTTCCATTTTCAGCAGCATTGACAATAGCGGTTGACTGGTGAGTTGACTGAGGTTCTCTAGGAGCCTTTAGGAACTTGGTGGCAACTGGTTTGGAGCGGACTGGCCTTGGGGCTTTGGTTGTTGCTCTCTTTCTATGTTCTTCTCTTCTCGTAGAGCAGTATGCTATGCTGCGGTAAGAGGTGTGGCACTCATTAGTAGTGTGCGTTCCTTTTCCCCCACGTCTCTTACAGAATAGGTGAGGTAAATTTACTCTTGCCAGTCTTTTCTGTCTCTGTGGAGATGAAGGGCACGAGGCGACCTTGTGGTTTTTGAGGTCACGATGGAAGGATCCGGCAAGAAGTGGTGCGTAAATCGCAATGTGGATTCCCTTCTTTTCTTTGGCTTCAGTCATGAATGGGATCGAGGGAGCTTACATCTTCCAGGCCAAAAGTGCATAGAATCTCGGGTCTGGCTTAAATGGCAGTCCAGCTGGATGGATTTCTCTCAGTGGAGTGCGTTCATCCACATAGTGGAAGCGATCGATGACCTTGAAGTATTTATCTTGGCCTGCAGTTACACGACTGAGTGCGATGTCACTGCACTGAACATATTACAAGTGATACGAGACTAAGACCGTCATCAAAAAGCAGTCGTTTTCCTCCTCCTCCTCCTCTTCCGGAGCTTTCTCAAAGGAGTGGTAGATTTGAGTTTCTCCTTTTTGATAGTGGAAGTTGCAAGCAAGCAAGTTCGCAGTAAGGTCCAAGATCTCTTTTAGATATCTATCTGAGATTCTGATATTATCCGAATCCAAAAGTTGGAGGTAGAAGCGCTTATAAGTTCCGTATCCCCTGACCATAACGGAGTTGCAGCCAAAGGCAAATTTCCCCTCAGTTGACAAATCTTGGATTGAAGCTGCCTCTGATGAACTGGAACTGATCTGATTTTCCTATTGTTAGATGGACAAACACTCTCTGATCTGATCATTGGTCTGTTGAAGCAACTCTTGAAAGTCAACTTCACTTCCACTGTTGTCTCCGTAAATGGAGCAAACGTAAAGCTGCTGTGGAGCTTCATGGTGGAGTTGTCTGTTGATGTTAGCCTGTCTCGTTCTTTCTCTAAAACTCTCAGGGATGTTCCATGGTGATCTTGGGCTTTTGCGGCCCGGATGGTTAGGAGCTTTGGTCATTTTCGCGGGAGTGACACAAAAATCTGTACTCGTACATACACAAACTTTGAATATTTTGATGGATTCTAATTTTTAAGAGTTAGAGAAGAAGAAATTGGTTTCTTTTCTTTCAAGGAGACTCAAGAGGGATTAATATAGTCTAATGCTCTTAATGTTCCTCAAGCACTTTTTAAGCTAGAAATTGTATTTCTACTGTATTTTTAGGTTATTTTATTGTTGTATATGAGCCATTTCGGCCGGTTTTTCTGAGAAAATGTTGTGCGCGTCTGTCCTGTATCAAAGCATTTTGCTGCTCAAACTGTTTGGTAAAGATCTCAGAAGCACCTCACTCACATAGTGTCTTTGGTAAGCAAAGGGGAAAGCTTGTCTAATGTCTCTTTTGAGAACTGACAATCAATGACTCCGATCTACTAGCCTTGTATATGGGTGGGTAAGCAGTGGGCATACAGAAGCTCTCCGTGCTCTCACAGAACCGCCATTAGGTCTTACTATCCATCCTTGTGCACCATTTGAAATCAATGAAGAAGTTGTTCCCCTCACAAACTACCGGGGATGGTCTACCGAGATGTCGTCGTTATCTTACCTACGTCAGGTTTAGAAGTTCTTCTTTCACCTGACTGTCTATGCCATGCTACCCACTACCAAGACCATTACTAAGCAAGGAGTTGTCAGTTTCTTCATCCCAGATTCTTACTGGCCCAATGGTATTGCGCAACCAAAGTCATTGCATCGTAGCGTCTCGGTTTGATGTCAGTACGAGTCAATACAACCATCTAATAGAAATGAATTAGGTTATTATTTAGCAGGTTTAATAGATGATAATGGTCATATAAACAAAATAGGCCAAATAACTATATATTATTTTTATCTAGAGGAAAAAACAGCTAATTGAATAAAAGAATTATAGGATATGGCAGTGTGCTATCAGGTCTACAATGGCCTAATATTCTGTGGTTCACCTCTACAACTTACAGGGTCAAGATGTCAGTGACGATGATAGGAGCTAGTAATTCTGATATTGACATCGTCAACACTCGCAAGTAACAGACCCAAGGCGAGTGTATCAATGAGCCAAAAGTCTCCTTAAGCTGCGCGTACACATAGCGCTTTCTTTCTCTACCTCCATAGCACTGTTAATGGGCTTGCCCAATCTGTGCAACAAAGAATTCGAGTACGAAATCAAAGCCACATGGGACCAAATGGGATAACCAAGTCGCATATTGGTCAGAAGTTAGAATAATAGAACAATCTCTTCTCTCAGATGATAGGCCAATTTTTGTCATGCGTTGAGGACACACTTAGTTGAAACCTGCTTAAAGACAATGTGTCTTTTACAAAAGGAACACATTGAGTTTACGGAGGTGGGGTACTGCGCTTGATTCTTCAGATTACAAAAGATTGGCTTTGGTGAGGTCAAGGTTATCACTACTAGAGACGCATGGTATCTTAGCCGTTAGTGAAACCATGAATGAAGTGAGCATTGTTCTCAAAGAGGTTCTGTGAAGTTCAGAGGAGAGCTCATGCCGTTGGATGGAACTATCCGCAGATTAAGGTCAATGACGACGCTGCTACCTTCATTTATAGGACAGAGAAGTTCCAAAATAAATATAAAGTTCTTGACTACTGCTTCGATTTACTTGACCTAGTCTGACCAACTCAATGTGCCAAGGGCTCATAAGAGTCTTTCATCAGTAATTTGGTGTCCTTGGGGTCTCTTGTCGTGTAGCAAATTATGGAAAGAGAACTTTTTTACTTCGTTCTCCATGATCACTCTCTCTTCAAGCTCCCACCGAGTTCTCAGTAAGAGCTTCTTATCAAGGAGCCTGTGAGCATGACAACACGATGGGATGTCGTATCCAAAATGTTGGAAACCACGGACGTCATCTGCCTCCGGTAATCCTGCAACATTACATGTGCTTCATCCAGCACCACCAACACCTCATACTCTGGGATGTTGATCTTGACAAGCTGCTTGAGCACATCAGAGCCAGCAAACTCATTCCAGCTAGCAACAACAACATCAGTCTTGGCCACATCTTGGTATGAGTGAACAGATGGCTCAAACACAATCGAGCTCAACTCCTTGTACGGCCCATCGGGATCAGTAACAAGCCCAGCAACCTGACGGTGTAAAGCAATGAACGGAAGAAGGAAGAAAACAACACGGTGTCTGGATGCCATACCAGAGTTCTCCAACTTCTTCTGTGCCAACGCTGGAATAAGAACAGCAGCAGTCTTCCCCGCACCTGGACAAAGGTTTCCCAGTACAGACTCAGAGCCCATGAAGATTCTTGTTGCTAGCTCTCCCTGCGAGTCCCTCCACTTGGCTGCAGGGCCATACACTTCAACAAGGGTCTTCAGCAGCTGAAGCTTCGTCTT
>JAJMEM010000048.1:0-11237 GCA_030574135.1 Petasospora petersonii | reverse complement strand
AGAACAACGTCTGAAAAAGGTGATTCAACAAGCAGACCAATCTCCTCTGTAGAAACCTGATTTGTGAATTTCTGTGTGGACTTGAGCCAATCATCAACAAACTGGAAGGACATTTGTAGAGCAAGTGGTGAAAGCCTTACTAGCAGATCTGGATAAGGAAAAGATGCCAAAGAAGGGAAAGCAAAATGATCAAAGCAAATAGTCCCAAAAGAGAAAAAAATAGACAGCAGATCTATTGATAAATCAATACAATAAAACATTTGATCCATTCCCCCCCCCCCTCTTATCAACTTCCATGAGAGGAAGAATGCGATGTTCCACAAAATCTGAACACAAAAGTGACACAAAACCACATTTTAGGCTGGGGAAAGGGGAAAAACAGAGAAGACGAGGAACAACAAGAAATAGTACACTGAATGTCTCAATATGTCATATGTTACACAACAGAATTTAACTTTATTTCATCTAAAGAACGGAGGAAAACCCTCCATAAACCTCCTAGTGGAAATATCAGACAGTAACATTCCGGTTCTTCAACCATCTCTTGTACTTCTTAGAACTGACTTTTTTCCTCCAGACCTTTCTAAGTTTTGGTGGGATGTAATGACAAGCAGCCAGGTTTAACACGCCCATTACAACAATGAACCACTTGAACAACGTGCTGATTGGAGTCAGTTGGAACAGGTTACCCCAAAACTTATCTGGATTCACATCCATCAGCAAAAGACTCAGCAAGAATGAGACTGCAACATTAAGGATAAATGGCACATTCTTTACAGCTGGCTCCCTGTATGGTGGTCCCACGGTCAGTGTGATAGCGCACAAAATATACTGGAAATTGGAGAAGAAGAAAAGCACTGTGTTATCAGAGGACTGCACAGCATCATCACCAGCTGGAATTGGTTTAATGTACCAAGGCATAGTCTGAACATACAACCACGTGACAACCTGGAAGAGGAACATGATAATGATGTTCATCACCAATGGGATCAATAACTTTGGAGACACCAAGTTAGCAGAAGGCCTCTTTGGAACGATAACGTCATAAGCATCAGACCAAGACATGAAGATGGCCAGTGGCAAGATCAAAAAAAGATCAATCCACAAAAACTGGAAGTCACCAAGGTTGGAACCTCTCTTGTACAAGATAGACACTGTGATGAATTGAATAGCAGAGTATAACGACATGTACTGGAAGCAACTGAAAGATGTCACCAAAGAGGCTCTTCCTTGCTTGATAACATCCAAAACACACGAGATCTCAAACTTGCGAGAAGTAAAAGGAGCAGCAACAGATGCCTCGGCCTCAGACAGTGAGATACCAACATCAGCAGCCGTTAAAGCTCCGCAGTCATTAGCACCATCGCCACAGAAACCAACAATATAATCCAGGTCTTGCAACTGTTCAACAAGCTCGTGCTTCTCGTCTGGTGACATACGGGCAAAGATGTTGGCCTTGAGCAGCATAGAGGTGATGTAATCTTCTGAAAAGATATCAGCCTCATTCTTAAGAACATGTCTGAATATATCACCAGATACAGCAAGGCAATATGACTTGTAACTGTCATGCAGCTCAAGAGTGTTGGAGTCCAACCTCAGGTCCTCATTGTTGATCTCACGCCATTCAATACCATATTTGGTGAAGCTTGGGACAAAGGTGAGATCCTCGGTGATCAACCCACACTCACGACCAACACTAACAGCAGTGAGCAAGTTATCACCAGTACACATGACGGTTCTTAAATTGGCACGTCTCAACTCAGACAAGACACCACTGGTGGATGGCTTCAGTCTGTTTTCAAAAACAATGAAGCCAAGAAATTCGAGGCCTGATTCAGCTTCTTCTCTAGTGATCTTCTGGGAGTACAGCCACGTACTTTTCTTCAATGGCTTACCGGCACAGGCAATGACTCTGTAGCCATTGTGAGTATAGTGGTGGAGAAGTTCCTCATAGTTTGGTGGAAAAGTTCGCTCATCACAAATGTCCTTGATCACTTCTGGTGCACCTTTGGTCAACACGCTGAACTGGGATCCATACTTGACGACAACACTCATTCTTCTCAATGAACTGACAAACTCAAAACTCTTGAGGATACCTAAGAGCTTGGACTTATCGTCACTTGGATACACCACTGATGGCGAAATACCAGTGTTCTCAGGTAAAATGTCCTCGTCGTTTCTGCTCTCATTCAAAGAACTGAATCCACCAAACTCCTCCTCATAGTTCCACCCAGTGAACTCAAACATCTTATAATCCAAAGGATCGCCAATCAACTCACCATCAACGACTCTGAGAGAATGACAAGACACCAGTGCCCTGATCATTTCCTCATCCAATTCACCAACGGATTTGGTTAGCGTATCAAACGTCTTGGAAGAATGGACACCATAAACATCCAGCCCATCCTCAGTCAACGTACCAGTCTTGTCAAAGCATAGTATATCTAGTTTACCACCAACATTAACTCTCGTAGGAGCAATACAAAAGATATCCTTCTTTCTCAATCTTGAAAGGGCAAAGCTGGTACCAATGGTTAGGGTAGCTGGTAATGCCGGCGGGACGACAATAGTAATAATATCGAGTGCTCTCAGAATAATAATCCTCCAACCAAGACCAAGCTTAATGAAATTGATGGTGGAGAAAATGAATCCAAACATGGCAATACACGACATGAAACCAATATACTTGAATGAGTCTTCGTAGAACTTGAATCCAGCAGGTTTTGGGAATAACATCGATCTGAGCAGTGCACCCTTAGTGGTTGAGAACCCAGTACGTGTGACTAGTGCCAATGCCGGGTCTGAAGTAGGATGACGGACTCTGATGATCTTCGTTCCATTAAAGAGATATGATTTGGCCAAAAGAGCTGACATCTGTGAAGAGTTTTCCATCAAATGTTCCAAAGTCTCCTGGGTAGCTGGAAGCTTAGAAACTGGAACAGATTCACCAGTGAGCATCGACTCGTTCAAGATGGCATCACCGGAGAGAAGGATAGAATCACATGGCACGGTATTCAGAGATGGATCTGAAATCTCGTAGACATCTCCTGGCACAAGATCGTGGGATGTTGTCTCTTTCCAGAACCCGTTTCTCCACACTCTCACTGTACACTGGAATTTCGAAATCTCCAGAAGTCGTTTCATAGTGGACTTGGTCTCAAAAAGAGTATTGACTATGGAAGCAATGGAAATAAAGAAGATACAGCCAGCATAGTAATAGTACTCGTCAAACGCCCACAGAATAATTGAAAACACCTGGAACATGTAAAATGGATGCAACACTTCGTCAACAAGGAGCTGGCCCATGCTCTTTTCATGCAAGTCCAAAGAGTTTGTGTTGAATACCAATTGTCTGTCCTCATATTGGTCAGTTGACAAGCCTTCTTTTGAGTGGTGCAGCCATGAGTAGTCAACCCAGTTTGTGTTTGTCTTGTATATATCCTCAATGGGGCTGTACACAAACTTCAGGTATCTATAATCGAAGGAAATCAAAATAGGAATTATTGGGTCCAGATTGAGTTCGACTCCAGAAGACCCAGAGCCACTTTGCGTAGATTGAGTATCCAAATGTGGTACATTCATGATTGTTGACAACGGTCTGTTATACCACAGTCTATGCACATCAACAACGCTGAGCTCACCATGCTCAGTCTCTATGACGACCCATTCAGCTTTGGCCAGTGGTACTGCTTCTCCATACAGCATGAACTTGTACTTTGGCATCCATCTCAAGAGCAGATATCCCAGACCAAGGGTGATGATGCACAGGGCATAGTAAAACCTTAATCTCAGCTTGTGAGTTCTGTATCCGGCAATGCCGAGCACCAAGTCCTCCTCGGCAATATAAAATCTCTGGAACCTGAGCTTTGTAGGGAAGTTAGGGAAGTAGTGTTCGTGCAACGCTGGGTCAACTTCATGAATCTGGTTTGGGTTATTCGATGCTGTTACCCCCATGTTGCTTTCATTGTCATTCTCTGCATCGGTGGACATTTCGTCATCATCAAGTAATGGTCTGCTGGCATCACTAGGGACTCTATCTCTGTAGTTGTAAGTTGAGTTTGTGGCAACTCTCTCCACTGAGCCATAGTCTTGGAAACTCATGCTTGTGACGCTTCCTCTTCTATAATCATCGTCCCAGTTGGTATCATAATCTACATCTTCCTCCATGGTGGATGCACCCTGAGCAGCCTCGACTTCTTCTGGGTCAAAGAACTTAAACTGGTCAATCGACCTGGAGCGTGATCTTGATCGTGAGTTCATTCGAGTAAGTGAGAGCATTTCAGCTGGTGATTGTGACATGTGTGCGCCAACTCTCCCACGCCGTATCGAAGAGGCAGCAGAGCTCGGTACGGAGGAAGCAGTCGAGCCCCTTCTTCCAAAGTGGTGCATGTGATGGAAAGATGAGATGGAGGATGGGATATTCTCTCCAGCAACTCCATCGAACATCTCGGTGTCGTTGTTCTCTTCATACTGCTGTTGTTGCAACACGCTGGATGGTCTCCTGAGTGACGAGGAGCGCCTCGAGCTCATTCTGGAAGACTCCCTGCGGTATGACATTTATCTCCCCTTGGTCTGTGTAGAAGTGTCTTTAGAGCTTTTTAAATTAGAGAGTTATAAAGAACGAGAGAGTTACTGGGTCAACCATTTGAAGAAGTTCCCCTTCTCTGTTATCTCGTCATTGAAGGCCAATCGAATGTTGCCCTAAAACTAAGAGTATCAGAATAACCCGAACACCACAAAATTCAAATATTTCCGCGAATGAGTTGTTAGATTTTTTTTCTCCTTCTTTCTCTTTCTTTCTCCTTCTTTCACTTGATTGCACACACAGTTATTCCCGTAGTTTATTTTAGGTTGTGGGACCTTCAGAGTATGGTCTTCCTTACTCTTTTATCCACAAAAAAAGTGTAAGTTATTCTTCTACTCCCTTTTTGATTTGATCGTGATCTCAACCCTGCAACAAATTATTTGATTCGGTTACACAAATACCACTTCTTCTGATGAAAACCTTGACAACAACAACTTTGAATTTCTTCATCCTAGGACGCCATGCGGATTACAATCATGCTTTTTAACCCTGATTGAAGTGACTTTTGTGCCCTTTTGGGAGGAGATAACGAGCAAACAAACTCTTTTTAGAAAGATTGGAGTACTAACCCATTGTCTCTATAGCTTTATGTAATTACTACAATTAGATGGAACCTTTTTATGGATTAAAATTAACCTGTAGAATCTTATAATATATAATATATATATACTCTTTATGAGAAGTATCGTGGTAATTATCAACTACCACAAGAACAGCATATATAAAACATTTTTCACCAAGGGCACACCTCATCACCATAAAAAAAAACAAAGGCTTAAAATATAAAAACTCCACCTTTTACCAACGCCACTCCACCTTGAAACAAATAACAAATAAATAAATAATAAACAAAGATGAGCCAAGCAGATGAGGTGCCAGCAGTCTGTGAGACCTGCCTTGGGCCTAATCCATACCTTCGGATGATGAGGGAGCACAACGGGCTCGAGTGCAAATTGTGCACGCGCCCTTTCACAGTATTCAAATGGTCACCAGTAAAGAACGGTGCCTTTAAGCACACAATCATTTGTCTGACATGTGCAAAGCAACGAAACTGCTGTCAGAGCTGTTTACTTGACTTAACTTACGGGATCCCAATCCAGCTAAGAGATGCGGCGCTGAAGATGGCTGGTGTTGAAACAGTAGGGAGTGAAGGTCCCAAGAATGAGGTGTCAAAGTTGTATGTCGCTAACAACAGTGATCGGTTTGAGAGTATTGGTGGTGCCTCAATTACTTCGAATGCTGAGAAGGCAAAGGAGATTTTGACGAAGTTGGCGCTAGCACAGGGGAATAGAGCTCCAAAGTCGCAGAAGAAGAAGGAGGATCTGTTACCTGCTCATATTGATAAGATTAATGTCACAAAGCTGGTTTCGAAACTGCCCTTCAATGGCTCACTATCAATACCTGAAGATGAGGAACTTAAGACGCTATTCATATTTGGGATTGATGAATCTTTGCCTGAGTATAAGATCACCGACTACTTTGATCAGTTTGGTAAAGTCAAGTCATTCAACTGTCAACACAAGGCACGTTGTGGGTTCATTACGTTCACAAAGAGATCAGAGGCTGAGAATGCTGCTTCTACGATATTACAAAATCAAACAAAGAAAGACGGGCCTGGCATATTGGTCATTGAGAACATCCCTATGAGAGTGTGTTGGGGTAAAGAGAGGCTATTGGGGCAGACAAGTGCTGAAAAACTGAAGATTGGCTCAATTGTGGGGAAAGTCTTGAAGAAAATGTCCAAGACTTTGACTACAGAGAAGCAAAAGACAATAACGAATGAAAAGATTGTGATGAAAAAGAAGGAGGACAAGCCAGTGAGAAAGGAGACACCGAAGTCCACTACTTACAAATCTGCCTCTAAGAATTACGAACTGTGATGAAAAAATATAAAGAACTTTGTTTGCTGAGAGATTTAGATTGGAAAAAATGATGATGCAGTAGCTGAAAAGAGCTCTTGAATTTCAATCTCTGCCGGTATTTGCACTTGTAATTGTTCGTTATTTTGCGATTCATAAGTCCTGCTGATTATTCGCCTGATTTTCTCCTGCAGATAACTTCTAGCCTCCTCAAAGTTGTATTCATGGTTAAACTCGTCAATCACCTTGTTTGTGATTCTCGGGACGTTTGTTTCGCCGTTGGCAATGTGTTGTTCAATGGCATGTTGCACATGAGAAGGTATGCGATCCTTCTTGAAGAACACTTTGTCGAGAGATGGATGGTTCCGGTGACTATACCTGACCTTCACATTCATTTTTGTGATATTGTATGATACCTTGATATTACCCGAGCAGTTTTCATTCTTGGAGTAATCAGCTGGTTTTCTCTTGCCTGTTGAAGTGGATTTCTTCTTGTATCTCTGGTCTTGAGCACAGTAGTAATTCAGATAAAGGGAGGACTTGTAAGTGTGGATTCCAAGTTGACGCCATTGGTAACCAGTCTTTGTTTCTAGTTCACCTAACAAGTTCTCATGGATCTGAGTAGTCAAGTGTTCTCTGAACAACCGGGACTGGACGAGGTCTTCTCCTGGCACTCCTCTCTCTTGTGGATCTGCTTCTGTTGAGGTTGTGTGGGGGTGGTGCTCTTTGTTGTAGTCTGCATAAGCACCTAGATAGTAGGGTATGCTCAACTTTCCAGAGAAAGAAGCCTGGACTAAAGAGTCGTCTTTGGTGGATTGAGCTGCAATATGGTTGATCAGCTCCGGGAGAGATTTGAACACTGGTATCTTCGGTATCTTTGGTTTAGGTGGAACGGGCTTAGGTACCTGTCTCTTGAGGGGGCTTTTGTATTTCCTTGATTGTCTGCATTGGTCACAACTCTTCAATATTGAAACTCTTTTCTTAGTCTTCTGGAACTTCCTGAAGCAGTCGATCTCTTTAACAACATGGCAGATGGTGCATCTCTTAGAAGTGGGTTCACCCGACATTCTAAAGATCGAGAGATGATAAGGTGATACTAGAGACTTTTGTTGGGTGTGTGGTAAGGTTACAGTCTTATAAGATTAGATGTAAAGATTGAAATATATATATATATATATACATATAGAGTCCAAAAAGGCTATGAATTCCATAAAGTAGGAAAAGGTGTGTATAAAACTGGTTATTTCCGATACGATTCGTACTTAAAATATCTCCGCTTTTATGGGTGTTTCGTATATTTTTTTAATATTTCTTTCTGCACACCCCCAATATTTCTTGTCATATTTCTAAATGAAAGTCAAAGGATTAGATCCTTCTATTTGTGATCTTGGATGATTACCGTTACTAAAAAGATCATTAAAAATCTTTCCCCATACTAAGAATGACGTCGTTAACACCCTTACATCTAGATAGGTACTTTCTGTCATATGTTTGCGTGTCAATGTACGCCTTGTCCTCGGGGAGGGAGTTGTTGTGATTGTGTGCGGGGTCACTCTCCATTTTTCATTATAAATAAACGCCCAATCACACAGTATCATAAAACCAAAAGGAAGAGGAAAGAATGTCCGGATACATCATCAAGTCCACTAAGATCTCCTCTGAAACCCTGGACGTCACCACGTCCGACAACAAGACGCATGAGTAGTAAGTGGAGTTCACCCCGGATCTTCACAAAAAAGTTTTAAAACAGCAGACTAATGATTTATCCTACAGCCTCTTTATCTGGTTACGTGATAACTGTCAGTGTTCAGAGTGTTACAATCTTGAAACTTATCAGCGTGTGTTTGACTCGTACACTGTGCCAGAAAACGTCCATGCCCTCAGCTGTTCCCACTCCCCTGACTCGTTGACAATCAAATGGAGTGACGAAGGTCATGAGTCCGTCTTCACTTCTGAGTGGTTACAATTACACACTAAGGAGTATACACCAGCTAGCCCACACAAGGAGGAGCTGTTCCAAGCCAAGGTTTTCTGGAACAAGGATTTCATAGAGACCAATAAGCCAAGTGTGTCGTACGAAGATGTCATGAACGGTAAACAGAAGGACCTCTTCAACCACGTTCATAAGTATGGGTTCACTTTCATCACCAATGTTCCACGCACTGCTGAAGCCACCGAAGAGATGTGTGAAAAGATACTGCCATTGAGACACACTCACTATGGTGGATTCTGGGACTTCACCACAGACTTGGCCATGAAGGACACCGCATATTCTGACATTGAGATCAAGTCCCACACGGATGGCACTTATTGGGAGTACACCCCGTATCTGCAGCTGTTCCACTTGTTGTTCCACGATGGTGAAGGTGGACTTACCACACTGGTGGATGCATTCAAGTGTGCACGTGATATGAAGGAGGAGTTCCCACAGGAGTATAAGACTCTCAGTGAGACAACCATTGAGTGTCACTCGCTGGGTGATGTCCACTTGGTTGAGAGAAAGCCGGTGTTTATCCACGACGACCAAGGTAAGCTGGTTCAGGTCTCGTGGAATAACTGTGACCGCTCGACTAATTATCACATGGATAACAACACTCTGAAGAAGGTCTACAAAGCACTGAGAGCTTGGAACACTGTTATCTCTAGAGAAGAGAACGTTGTTTGGAAGAAGCTTGTTCCGGGAGAGGTCTTGCTGTTTGATAATTGGAGAGTGCTACACGCCAGAATGAAGAAGACCACAGGAAAGAGACGTATGTGTGGTGTGTACTTTGACCGTTATGACTTCTTCTCATCCTTGCGTAAGGTTAACTGTGAGAGTGAAGAGGAGTTGTACAAGGCATCTACTTGATGGTATTTACATGTATATATATATATATATATATGTTATAAACCAAATACTATGAGCATCTTACATATATCTTATCCAGATCTGTATTAATTCTCGTATATTTTAAATCACCTGCATATGACCTCGCAAATATGCGACGCGTAACTTGAAAACTTAAGGGGATAAAAAACCATGAAAGGTAAACCTTCTCCACACATCAACGATCGAAAACCCTTTTACTTAAAGAGAAATAAGAAAGAAAAGTCGATGAGAACCAAGGTCCTTGGGATTGAAGTGAATCTACGCCATCCACCAGAGACAATCAACTCTTTCTCACGCACAGCAGAACCTCCGATGTCAGGAGTTCCAACAGTATCACAACCCCTTGTCTCCGCTATTGAGCTCTACATCCGCTCCAATTACACTGAACTTATACCAGATACTGACATTGACTTTATGGACCATTCCACAGACCTGTCCATAACGTCCCAGATGCACGAGATGTTGTTCAGTGGGGAGATGACATTGACGAAAGCGGAACTGATTATGAGTCTCGATGTAAGTGCGATACGTGTTGGACAGGGAAGTGTTTTAAAAGTTGAAGAAGAAGAAGATAAAGTTGGATATGATAAAGTCTGGCGTTGCTTAAGTGAAGTGACAAATGTGGCTGAAGACGAGGATACCTCCTCCTTTTGTGTTGAAGAATGCGAGTTCAGATTTACCTTTTATCACTGTGCTGATGAAGAGAGCTTGGTTGATGCATTTGATGGTATAACACTTACTTCACATAAATCCATCCATGGCTTTGATTACCTTTTTTCCTCTGAGACTTTGAATCATGCTATCATCTCACCGTTGCCGAACGCAAAGTTTGATAATCTCTGGACATCACTTCAGTTCCCCAACACGTTTAAGTCACAGATCTTGGGACATGCACTGCTCTCTCTAGCCCTGTCTCCATTCAAGACTCTGAGTGGAGTGACCAACAAGCTCTTGGTGTTTCACGGTACTCCTGGATCTGGGAAGACAACATTGTCAAAAGCGTTGGCCCATAAGATATCACTCCACGACAACAAGGGGATTCTCATAGAGATCTCAGGTTCTAGAATCTTTTCCAAATGGTTTGGAGAGAGTGCTCAGAGACTGGAGTTATTGTTCCAAGATCTGAGAAATGCCATCAGTGAAAACTCACAGTTGATGTTTTGTATCTTGATTGATGAAGTGGAATCATTAGCTTCTTCAAGATCCCAATCCATGGATAGAAACGAGGCTACGGATGCTATAAGAGTGGTTAACACTTTGCTCACCCAGTTAGATTCACTGAGACCGTTTCACAATCTCATAATTTTTACAACTTCAAATCTTGTTTCTTCTCTGGATGAGGCCTTTTTGGATCGAGCTGATGAGGTGTTTGAAGTTTCAAGACCTAACATCAACTCCACTTATCACATCATACGCAACTCAATTAACAGCTTGATCGGTGAAGGTCTGATCACTGGAGACTCAATACCGTTAGATTCAACGGCATCGGAATCTGCAAAGCTAGTGCTTGAAATCAGTCTTCTGTGTCATAAACGAGGACTAAGTGGTCGAGCCCTAACTCGTTTACCCTTTGGGTTACTTGCAAAACATCAAGTTGGCCATGGTGCTTCTATCGAGACTTCCACGTTGCCGCATTTCCTTTACTGGTTTGCTAAGTGTTTTGGCTTACAGTATTGAGAAATAAATGGAAGCAAACTAGGAGTAATTTCAATTGTGTAAAGTCATTCCATGTACTCCTTATGACGCTTGATAAAGTGCACAAAGTAATTGAAATACAATCCGCAGCTCAGCAGTAACAGCTTACGGTCATCGGGGCCTTGAACAGAATGTCCCAAACGGACCCATTTATCACACTGAGAACATTGTACTGAAATGTTAGTAAATGCTCCCTCGATAGTCTTCACCATAGAACTTGGATAAGGTA
>JAJMEM010000047.1:0-13850 GCA_030574135.1 Petasospora petersonii | reverse complement strand
AACACAACTCTAGCACCCTTCTTGCGCTGGAGAGCACTCTTCACCTCAGCAACAAACGACGGTCCTTTCTTACCAATCATCAGTAGTCTGTCTGTGATCCGTCCATCTCCGATGTCCTTCATCACAGCGTGCTTCTGCAGAAGCCCAGAGTCCAAGCACTCGGCAACCTCAACCAACACCTTCAAGCTCTCCCTCAGAGAACAGTTGTCCCAACCGCCCCTAAGAAGACCGTGGATGTAATCTGTGCTGTGACAGTAACTGCAATAGAACTCTTCTTCAGCGTGTGCCTTTGCAAGTGTTCGAATAACTCGGCGGAACCCAGGATAAAAGTTCAGACCCAGAGCGGTAAACTCTGGTAGACGCTTGACTTCCTCAAGTAGTTTGGCGCCATCAGTTACCACATCACGCTCTACCAAATTCTCCGGATGCTCCGGTGGCTCAGCAACTTCAACAACTGGAGATGATGGAATTGAAATCACCTCTGGCCCCTCTGGCCCCTCTGGCTCTGGTACTGGCTCGGGAACAGCAACCACAGGCAACACAATCTCCTGGTCGCCCCCAAGCACACTTCTGGCGACTTCCAGGAAATCAGTCACTGTGTCGTACTTGGTGAACAGATCATCAATCGTCTTCACCATATGTGCAGATACCTCACACTTCAACAGCATCCCCCACAGCGCCTTACTAACTCTCCACTCGAGAGTTGGTTCCCGTCCCATCAAGTTATCTGGACTCAGAACCTTTCTGGCGTCGCCCTCTGTCAACTGCAGCAACACCTCTGAAGTCTCGGTGGCATGACGAGCATCCCGCTGCAACCTCAGGATAAAGCCCGTTAAAAGCACAGTAACCAGGCTTAACGTTATACAGGTGTTCAATCTGCTTTCCTTTCACACTAAAATGCTGTGTATTAATCAAACCTTGAATTTCTATACAACTCACTCAATCTCGATGCTGACGTTTCAATGACGGTGACATACCACAACTCTTCCAGAAATCTCTAATATTGTACTTGGCCACCGACGATTCTCTCGGGCGCTTAAGTACTGCTTGCGCTTGCACCTTCGCTGGGGTCTTCAATGGTGGTACTGTTGTTTTTGGAACAAATACAAGGCACATGTAGAACGGTACGTGCGATATAACGTCTTTGCCCTTAACTCTCATTGAAAACTGGATGGGCTGCATCAAATGTCTCACGACTTGAGGTAGTAGCAAACAGCCTTTCGTCTTCTTCCTCAGAGACAACAAATGTTTGGCCATAAACTGATGCAAGGTGTCGAACTCTGTGTCGGAGTTCAGCAGCTCATACACAAAAAACAACAAGGGGCTCAGAACACGCCCGCCTGTACAGTCTGTTGATTGATGTCCTTTCCCTCCGCATTTGAAACAAAGCCAAAGCTTCTTCAGTCTTAAATCCGCTCTTATAGCTTCCTCAGCAAGAGCACTCACCTCGCGTTCCTTGGCATTCCAGTCCTTATGTTTCCTTTTAACTTCTTCCATTGTGCGTCCCTCCAATTCATGATTTCCGTTGAGCCAATTGAGGTATTGGCTCACCACCTCTTGGGAACTGTTTCCAAGTTCATGAGGTGTTTGCACACCAGGAGTTTCGCTAGTGCTCTTCTCTTTGGACCTCAGCAATTTCTCAGCACGAGCAACAAAACCATCTGATTGTCCAATCGTAATCAACCGATCAGTAATCTTTCCGTCCCCAACATCATACATCACATCTTCGAGTCTGACAACAGTAGCATCGTTCAAACAGGCACCAAGCTCAAACAGTATCCTCAATGCTTTCTTTAACACACAGCCTCCTCCTCCTCCAAGCAGCAGATCATGATACTCATCTGTGCTGTGACAATCTCGGCAGTACACTCCCTGTACCTCGTCCACTATGCTCTTGTCCAAATCCTTGACATGCTTCAGGAAATGTTCATAAGTATGCAGTCTCAAAGCCTTGAACACATCCAATTGACTGATTGATTCCAAAGCTCTTGCTCCGCTCATGACATTATTACAAAACTCCAACTGCTCATTCGTCTTCTCCGGTGCTCTGTGCTCAACTGTCTCTGTTACTGGAGTATCCACCACCGCCACTGTCTCAACCTTGTCAAGAACTTCTCGTGTCAAACCCCTCGTCACAAGCTCCTTCACCTTTAAGACATAACTGGCGAAAAGCTCATTCTCATCCTCATGTCCCACAAAAACGTCATTGATGGTCTCCACCAGTTCTTCATCTGCTTTCGAAAGCAACAATACCTTCCATACAAGTTTTGCCAGTCGCCAGCTCGATCCGTCGCTCTTATTAATTGTCTGATCTTGGTGGAGCATCTTGGAAACATCGCTCTTGATAAACTGAAGCCATACGTCTGAAGTCTCTTCCTGCCCACGGGCAGCCCTGCCAATTGCCTGAAGCAAGTCGTTACACTCATACCATCCAACAATCGATACAAAGGCCACGTTGGCAACATCCAAGCCAGAATTGGCCGCAGTGGTGGCAACAAGAACTGAACACTCACCATCGGAAAACATTGTCTGCAACCTGGTCTTCTCGTCCTGTGGAAGTTTTCCATGGTAAAACTGGACATCTCTGTCTGGACCAAGTAACCTCCTCAGCTCGTTCAATACAAATGTACCTTGAGCCTCTGTGTCAACAAACACCATCGACTTCTGGCCACCCTTCAGTGACTTTATCTTGTTTGCAATATCAGCGTTCAACAACGAATCAGACTTGAAAATCCTCAGGGAAAGCTTCGTATTCTCTCGAAGGAAAGAGTCGTGGGATAGAACAGTCATGTACTGCCTTGGATCTGCACCAATGTCCACTGCCACACGATTGTTTCTTGTAATCATCGTACGGCCCACTTTCTCTGCCAGCTTGGGAATAGTGCATTTCATCAGTGAACCTGTAAGCATAACCACACGACACGTCGTTCTCTTCAAGAAATTAGACACTTTGGAACTCACCTCGGAACGGTAGTCGAGCAGTAGCACATGTGCTTCGTCGAGCACAACGATGACTTCATAGTCCGGGCGGTCATGGGTCAGCAGCTGTGAAAGCGCAGTGGACGAAGCCAGCACGTTCAAGGAAGTCACAATAACGTCGGCAGTGCTAAGCTGATGAGGAGTGTACAAATCGTCTGAGAACACAATGGTATTCAAATTCTTGTAGGGCCCATGTAGATCAGTAAGAAGATCTGCCACTTGACTGTGTAGCGCAACAAATGGAAGAACAAACATCACCACAGTATGCTTCTTCACAGGACCCTTCTTCTCAAGCTCACTCCATGCCAGTGCTGGAAGCAATATAGCAGCTGTCTTACCAGAACCAGGACGGAGGTTCCCAATAATAGAACCACGACTCAGGTACAACAACTCAGCGAATGGGTTCTGAAGGGGGTCACGCCAGTCGCCGCATGGCCCATACACATCAGCAATCACCTTATCAAGATGATGCGAAGACGGCTCCAGATAGCTTTGAGGAGAGAATGTGGTCATCTTAGGTGGTGGTGCAAGTTCTTTACCATTCACATCCACAAGACCAAAAACAAACGACTCCCATGTCTCCTGGTACTTCGAAATCAGCGCATTGGCATCACCTTCCTCCGTGGCGTACACCTCGAGTCCTGTTTGTGTAGAATGGCCGGCACTCCTTTCAACAGCATCAATCATCACACCTGACATGGCACTCAAAGCATGATCTCTAGCAATGACAAGTCTCTGGTAGTAAATGAGCACATGACGCATGTCTCTGGAAGATATGTGGTTGGTATATTGTTGGAACCTCTCGGGGATGTAAGTGTCAAAAAATTTCAAGATTAGATGGGAAAGTTTCCTGGATGGAAGCAAGTTCATATCAATACCCAGGAACACGACTGTCTTCATGCGGTCTGCAACAGTGTCACTAAGAGAACCGTCTCCCTCGTCTTCTTCTTCTTCTTCTTCTTCGTAGTGGTCTTCATCCTCTTCAACTTCCTCTTCCACATCAACAGCTCTCAAAAATCCATCTGGAAGTTGCTCAACCTCAATATCGGTTACCGCCGCCAACACCTGCATCTCAAGAGGGCGGAGAACAATGAGAAAGTATGTCAAACAGGACAACACAGTGTCTGGGAGCTTGTTAAGTGTCTTTCCCAGCTTGCCAGTGACCGACGTCCACTTCCGTTCACGTGAACATATGATGCCATTAAGAAACAAAGATCTCTGGAATTCGTTTGTATCTGCGTAGAGTAGACGGCTGATCTCAGTTGCTCGTAATGCACCAAAACTTGTCAGAAGAATAAGGGGGATGATACGTCCGTTCAAAATTTTCTGGCTGCGCTTCAAGAACCTCAATGCCATTAATCTGTTAACACTGTATAGTTTTGAGTCTGGCCGGAAGATGTCCTTAATCTCATCTCGAAATTGGTTAATAGCAGTAAAGCCTGGTGTCAGGTTTGACATGGAGACACCGGATTCTCTAATGAAGAGGGTCCTATCTTTCAACGTTTTAGGATCAGGAAGCACCAACCCATAATCATTGGCCAATGCATCAATTCTTTTGTAGAAGTCTTCAACAGCAGCTGTGACAATAATACCAAACCATGGAGCACGCCACTCACGATTGCCAATAAGTATGTTTTCACCATCTTTGTCCTTGGGGATCACATTTCGTGTTACTCGATGTGCAGCATTCAAATCTTCAACAACGTTTCTCCAAGAGTAAATTGTAAGCAGCTTTGAAACACACGCTCTCGTGTTAACCCACGTCTCAAGGTCACCTTCGGTCTCTGTCAGCACATGGCCGGATGCAACCATCAGCTTCACAAAATGGGTCACACTATCAATGGTTCTCATGCGTAAATGAGTGCTTTGGGCAGAACCAACGATGACAGTTTCCGGGTTGTTTGCAACCTTCGCAGTGATCTTTTGAAACAAGAAAGCAAGCGAATCTATCAGCAGGGCACACTGCGACTGACCCTGAATAAGACGAAATACCAACCTAGACATCACATCCGTCATCTCGCTAACTGTGGCGTCGTCGGGGGTATTTGAGAGAGTACAAGATGTGTGAAATTGTTCTAGAGTATTGAGCCACTTCATCACCTCCCCTTCTTCTTGTCTCATTTGTTTTTTGTAAAACTCTGTTGTCCCCAGACTTACCACAACCGAGAGCCATAGTGCTGCTTTGTTGGCGTACTGAACCAGGTTCTCTTTAACAGTCCGGAAATAAGGCCATGGTACATCCTTAGTCAAGTGCTTTGTATTCTGCTGGCCATTCACAATGACAGAATTGGCCAACCTCTCATGAATTTGAAGCATCACCTGCTGGAATATCTTTGACTTCGAACAAACAACCCGGTATAACTTCTCTAGAGGTTTGTCGGGTTCCTTGGTAAGCAACTCAGTCAGCTTAAACACATTGGTAGCTGAGGCAAGGATATCAGCCCTTTGAAGAGCAGTGTTTCGGGACGCCTGGTGGCTCAAGTGTTTATAGTCGATAACAGGCAAGTCAGGTGGCTCTGATGCAATCTCGCCCGTAGTGGTGGATCCTGGGGCATTGATTGGTTTCACAACAACAAAGAAGCGCCGTTTTCCGATGAAAAAAGAGTGAGTGATGATTTTTTCTCCTCCGAAACGGTCACTAGTGGGGGTGCAGTCTTTCTTGTGGCTTTTGCGTAGGGCATCCTCAGTGGCAGCGGCGATATTCCGGCACCACTTACAGGCAACTGCCTCCTCAGTTTTCACGTTAGGTAGCATTTTCTGAAGATACACGATATTAACTTCGGATGGAAGACGTGTGATCGAAGTGATCATATCAGTGCAAGGACGCAAATCTTGCTGCAGCGCGATCAGTTCTGGCCCTTCACACTTTTTCTTGACGTTCCTGAATAAGGCAGAAACTTTCTTCGACTTAGGGTTGACGATCTTTCCATCCATCACAACAAGGTTGGACGAACGGTGGACGAAAACGTTCTTGATGATTTCAAAGTATTCCTTTTCGGTGCTTTGGGACATGTTAACTGCGTAAGATGGTATGGTGGATGTATAGTTGTATAGTGGATGATACTACCAGTTGTCTAACGACGCGTCGTCGACAAGAAAAGGAGCTTTGTTTCTTTTTCCCGACCTTCGCGTCAGTACCCGCTTCTTAAGCCCTCTAATTGAATAATCATTAAACAATACTTTGACATTATTATCGAGACCTCAACGTTGTAATTCTAAGAGTAGACTTCAGTATATAATTTTGACTTGGCTCTCCTGATAGATGACCTTGCCATCCATGATAACCAGGTTCAAGCTGCGGTGGATGCGAGCCACTGGGAGATTCTCGTTGAAGCTTGAACTGGGCTCCTCGTCGCTAATGTCTGTGTTGAGGGTAGAATGTGGTCAGAGGGGCTGTGGACCTGTAATTGCAAGTTTTGAAGGGCTCTATAATCTCTTCTACTCGTATGGTAGTACTAAGGTTACCCCTCGGAAGGCTAACGTTGGTTATACTGGGGTCTGATTAGTGACTGCTGGATTTTTTTCCTAGTCTGTTGTTTTGTTGGGTCAGATCTAATACCAAAAATGGCAGCCCATACTATCTACCTCCTTAAAGATTCCGGCAATAGCGCATGGTAGCCTTTCTGAAGATGTTTTACTTCCCGCAATGCAAACTCCTGAAAACATCTCTAGTAGCGGGTTACTTTGATTTTAGTTTGTTTACCTTACGTGTTCTACGTTCGAGGACGTCCTAGGACTTGAGACTTTTCAATCGTTGCCACTTTTCAAAAGAATGTCATTTTAGAAATCATCGACCGTTGAGCAAAAAAATGTAAACAGAAACCATCGCCATAACAACGAGAAAAGCTTACTACCTGGAGCTATTGCCTGTCGCGGAATTTTTGAACCAGGTTAAAGGAAAATAGACACTGAAAGTCTAGCCCGACCTTCGAGGCACTGATCAGTAGCACTCCAGACGAGGATTTCAACTCAAAACTCTTCGGTATGAACTCTGAGTCCCCTTTGTAGTCTTCGCCTGGCAATGATTCAGATACTCTGATGATAGTGGTACTGTCTCTTGAACGTCGCCACCGGCTCGGCAGTTTTTCTCTACCACCAGAACCGAACCCGAGATCGCGGTGCGGGACACACCCTCAACCCCAATCTGGTAGTGTATACCAATAGCTAAGATTAGGTGCTCTGAACGCCTGATATTGACTGACTAACACCTCTCAATTAATTTTTATCATCATTAGATGAGCTGGTGGTGTATAAAGTTTAACTATTAGGGCACAAAATTTTACTTAAACTACTATATTCTAGAAAATAGAGTTACTACAAAACTTAATATTTGCTTAACTTTTCTTACCATATTTTCAGCTTTCCAAAATCCAAATATTGATATATTAAGGAATATTGATTTACGTAGCAGTCGTAGCAAAATTGAAACACTTTCTACAGCAATTACCTTGCCCGTTCACCGCGTGGTTGTTCCATAACACGATTATATGTAATTCGTGGTGTGCGGATGGTGTCTGGATGGTGCCGCGACGGTATTAAAGAGTGCCGTTCGGGTGTCTGGATGGTGTCTGGAGGTTATGGTTCATAGCCTTTGGGGAGAAGTCAGCAATGATATCTTCTTAAACAAGCTATCATACATAAAGCACAACGAGCCAACAACGTGAAAACTCCCGATTCTTTACATAATTGCAAAAGAGGGGAATAGAAAGAGCCTACATGCCGTGATACACAAGTGTATATGTTTGCGGGCATGACCCTAGCATCAATGCTCTTTGTTTTGTGATGATAACTTGGATAACTGGACAGCTTGATGGCACTATCACAGCTGTCCCTTAAAAACAATGTGTTCTACTTGAGTATAAGCGTTTGCAAACCATACCCAACGGTGGTCAACTGGACGATCGAAACGTTCAAAAGCTCTATTTTGTTTGAGGGCTCTCATATCACAAGTAGTCTTCCACTATTTGTCAGACTTCATAGCCTGTTTGAAGGTAAATGGGATCTTCTTCACTTCAGCAGCAAGCCACACAGCAGCTTGTGGGTTCTCAAGCAGACGAAGACTCTTAAAATGAACCGATTGGTTAATCATCAGCACCAGAATCAGCCATTTGAGAATCTTCAGAGCTTGTAAAACAGGGTCCACTATATCATTAAGAGTGTGCCCCACCGGTACAAAAGAGCCGGAATCTGCGAGGAGTGAAATCTTTATCCCTCCCGGAAACAGTAAGTTCTTATATTGGCGAGCAGAGCATATTTAATCATGGTCAACAGTCAACAGGGTAGAAGAGATGATCCAGATCCACTAGATGATGCTGTACCAGGAACAACGCGCCGTCCATCATCTACAGTACATGAAGACGGAGCAGGCGAAGAGTCATTCAAGTTTCAACAGCTTTCCCTACGATCGACATCGATAATGACTGCCTAACACCAGAAAAATATATTCTATCACTTCTAGGGGAATAAAAGCCCAACTACATGCCATGGACACGGCTCCCAGCCGTCTCCCGAGGCTGGTCTACGACAGATTCCGCCATCCTAAAACTCCTCCTATACACAATGGCTAGATGCCCACACAAATTCGCGAAATCTCCTCCCGGAGCGCCCGCCGCGTAGCGGCGGCACCAACAACCAAACCACACCCAAAGCACCCAAACACCTCCCTTTGAATAATTAGCAGAGAATTATAAAGGATCGGTTACCACTGCTTTGTGATGGTCCTATACTTGCACCGTTTAATTCAGCTCACTTTTGCCCTTAATGACCAGTTATAAGAATTGTTTCACTGAATCAGAAGCAACAAAGCGAGTGCTTATCCAGAGGTACTCTTTACATGGCTTCAAACACCAGAGACACCGATCCAAAGGGGTTTAATGTCTTGGTAGGCAACTTGATAGACAGTGAAGAGCACCAAACCTCCAATGACGAGGGCAAAGACTTTGAGAGGGGTGATATCTTGTAAGAGACGAGGATGGACGTACTGTGGATACTTCCTAGAAAAGAAGAAACGGGCGAGAGCAAGACGAGCCACAATGGCAAAGTAGACGTAGGGTATTGCAAAGCAGAGTGCACCTCCGAATATTGACAGAGCTGCGAGCACTGTCCAATAAGAGTGGCTGTTGTTCATAGCAGCACTGTAAAGACTGTGTGGGAGTTCAACAGAGACGAGGAACAGCGCCCAACGAGTGATGACTTTGGAACGAGTGCTCCTTGGGACTGGGTTTTCTGGAGCGTTCAAGTAGTCATCATACATCATTAGAGACCGGATAAAACACTCGTGAGAGCTCTTTGGTGGGCTGAAGGCGACGCCCTGGGGCTCCACAGAATCCGGAGCAGAGACTGCGGACTCATCTAAAGACCATGCGCTTTCCTTGATTTCTGAAGGAGACATCAGAGAGAGATGAGGGTAATGATACAGTTGTTGCGTTATGGCGACAGGTTAATGCATCTGATTAGGCTTGGCAGCCGTTACTACTTTTGCAATTTCGAGGCAACAACAAATTTCTGTCATTTCTCACGTGCCCTTAACACGTAGCCAATCACATGCCTTCGGTATACAACGCAAAATAATCAACATTTTCTTGATCGTGGTTTAGCCCCCTACAAGTAAGAGTGCTCTCATTAGTTGGTACATTTGGAACGACTTTCACTGTGAGCCAACTATCGCATTGTTTTTGTTTGCGTAGCAATTCGAATAAAAAGGCGAGCGAACGTTGTACCTTCAGACCACACACCTTTCTTAACAGGATACACATATCATCACAAACCGAACATTGCATCTCTATGATTTGCCTCTTGACATTTAAAAATCTATGAGATATTTCCCTTGTGAATCTTTTGTCACCGTCGTTTTTTAGGGTTAAGATATGATTCTATCTTATTATTTTATATACGCATTTAATGTACTCCACCGGATAATCAAAACAGTCACTTCTATCCCTTCTTCTTCAACCCATTCCTGTGTACATCTCTTAGCTAGAAGACATTCCTCTCCTTGATTCTACCAACAAGGCGGGAATGTGTGTATGTGTGGGACGAGAAAGGGAGTACTCATTACAAAGTGTTAACCGTAATACTCGGTAAGAGGTAAACTTGGTTACCTTACAACATCACCTGAAGACCTGGATCGATGACACCTCTGAAGGCAGTCAGCCATTGACTTTGAAAAGTATTATGAAGCCACAAGGAATGTTCCGCAAATCCGTGAGGGAATACATCAGACGTTGCAATCTTGGGAATAATCCCCAAAAGCTGTTCCTCGAATTTTACATCTCAGCGAAAGAGCTGGAACCCTTTACTGAGATCGCTCAGCCAAAGATAACCAACCCACCAGTATCGGTGCTTGAACTGAATTACTTTCACTACACCAAACTTGAAATCTTTGACCATTTGACATCCAACTTGGGAAGATCCAAATAATACAATGAAAAGTCTCTAAGAGATGTGCAGAGAGAACCACTCAGCTGGGACTCTTTCAGATACTACAACAAAAGGTTCCCTTGCCTTTATGGAGAAACCAATGGCCAGAGAAGTTTACTGGACACAGACCAGAACCTTGGGGGTAGGAGAGGTAATTCAGCAGAAGTTCGACAGATATGGTTACAATACTGAAAACTCGTAGTTGTTTTTGAAGCCAGGTTTGAGCAGATATTCCATCTTTACATCAAAAAGATTAGTGAGTTTTATTTGGCGGTCTGCTATACGCCAGGCGGATATGGTACGTTCTACTTTATTTTAAGCCACAAACACCGGATTCCTTCATTTCACAAGGAATACAGCCGTAGGGAAGGACTTTTGTTGAGCTTATTGATACATCGTCAGCAGATACTAGAGCTGAAGAAAATTTGTGATTGAACTACTGAGAAGAGTTTTGGGTCAAAACTGAAACAACAAGTTTGGTAGTGATTTATTAGATCCATATACCCACTGATAACACTACAAACACATTCTGTGGTACTACAGAGTATTTGGCACCAGAGGTGTTATTGGATGAGTCTGATTACACAAAGATGGTTTCAGGCATGAGGAATGAAAAGCACAAAGACCCAGCTCCATCTCTTTGTTCAATTTTGACTGTTCAGTATCGAATAGACGGTGGCGTGGAAGGGTGGCACTGGTTTCCTCCCATGTGTGAACCAGTGTATTAACCCGGAGACAAGAAAGGCTTGTGCTTTTTTCACGTCCTATCAGATACCATGCCGTCCTCTGTTCATGCTTGATTTCCATAGAGCTTCAGAGTATAATGTGCTCCGCAAGGAACACGATGATTGTATTAAGCCTCTATCAAAGACTGATTGGAGTTCTGTGATGAGAAACTTCGATTCTGATCAGGGTCTCTACATCTATGAAACAACTGAGAGATTACGGAGGATAGAGGGTACAGAGTCTGCAAGGAGAGTACTGACCCAGTAGGTGCTATGTCGATGAAAATTTCGAGAATGTTTTTGGGGATGCGACACTCGATCAACCAGAGTTTGGAGGAGATCCGGCAATCATCATTTTCCTCACAAGAGATTGAAGACAAAGCCTTGATGGCAGATATCGATCGCTATCTTTACAAAGGAGCTCAGACGTTTGGCGTGAAACAAGTTTCGGGTTCTCCACAGTTAAATACCCAGAATTCTGACGAAATTCCACGTTTAAATTAGATACGTTACATTTTTACAGTGAATAATAGTCCAATAGTCTACTGTAGTCTACGCAGTCTCCAGCTTCGAGGCTCGCGTTTCCTAGATGGACCGGGAATTGGGCAATCTGTACAGGGATTATATTATAACGTCTTGTCTGTAGACCCATTCAGAAGAGTTTCCGTTTCTATCGAGTATAGGATGCACCAGATGATGAAAGATTTTCGAGAGAAGCGTTATAAGTGGCTGAATTGGTACCATCAGTACGGAAAGATCATGTGGTATACTCTTCTTCCGAGAAGCCAGTGGAAAGGTAACAATGAAAGAAAAGTAGTAACAAAGTTGGAGTTGGAGAACGGTTATTATAATAACAACACGTTACGGGAAGTCTCATAGACTTGCATCTCTAAATATGACAACAATCACGGGGGTCGGTTACACTGTGTGATGCTTCATACATGTGAGAGATTTATACAAATTCGGGTGTTGTTACATGTAGGACGTCATGCGGGTTGGATTCGTATCACATTTTGGAACAGGTGGCAGGAACCCCGATTGAGAACAATCTCTCAGAACGGTACAGACTTCTGAGAAGTGGAAAATGTGTTTTGGTAGATGGAAGCTTTTCCGCTTTCTGAACAGTATCCCGGAAGACAGTTGGATACGATATCACATGAAGTCCCACACCTTTGAAGACAGTCATCCATTGATTATGTGAAGTCTGATGAAACCACAAGGAATATTTCACAAATCCGCGAGGAGTGATTACATCAGACGTTGCAATCTTTGGTATAACCTCAAAATGTTGTTTATCAAATTTCACATCTTAGAGAAAGAAATGGAACAGATCGAAGCCTTCACAGAGATCACTTAGCCAAAGGTGGCCAACCCACCAGGATCGGTGCTTGAACTGGACTACTTTTATTACACCAAACGAGAAATCTATGACCATTGACATCCAACATGGAAAGAGCCAAGTCATACACTGAGAAGGCTCAGAGAGATGAGAAGGAAGAATCACTCAGCTAAGACTCATTCAGACACTACAACAGAACGTTACTTCACAGTTACGGAGAACCAATGGCCAGAAAATTTTACTGGGCTCAGACCAGAACCTTGGAAACAGGGAAGTCATTCAGAAAACGATAAAGGTGGAAGTACTGAAGACCCAAACAACTGGAGAAAGTTCTGGAAGAGGCTATACGACTTATTCATCCAGCAACCAGACCTCTTTGAAGGACTTCAACTTTTCAGTCTGAGACACACATGTACCACAACCTTGGACCACGACGATCAGTGTCAGATGACCGGGCCCTGAACAACCAACCCAACGCCTACAACGCCTGTTGCAATCTATGTGGTGTTGAAGAGGAGACATTTCCCCATCTTTGGGAAGAGTGTCGGATATGCAAACAGTTATTGGGAGAAGTTATGAGCTCAGAGTGTCGCCAGACATAACAATGGCAGACTTGTGTATGCCCTTGGACAGATCCAAGAACAGAAACATCCAGATCAACAACTAGATTGAGTTGGTATGGAGTCTCAGAAACTGTAGAATATAGTCAACAATGAAGATCACCGACTAGTCATTGAAGGAGGATAAGTCCAAGAAACTTATTGGAGAGTTCTTGATAGTCAAACAATCCAGCACATAATATTACTACAGTACATAAAAAACTGCGTGAGTAGTTGAGGAACTGCTTAGGGGGATCAGAAGTTCGACAAATATGGGTATAATATTGAAAACCCATAATTGATCTATTGTTTTTTTACAATTTACAGTCAGGTTTGAGCAAATATTCCATCTTCACATCAGGAAGGTCATTGAACTTGATTTGACGGTATGCTATGTGCCAGGCGGATGTGGTATGTTTTACTTTATTTTTAACGTCGTCCACTTTACAAGAGAAAGGAACACTGTGGAATCTGAGCTTTCCCATAAAATATGTAAGAAGAAGAAGAAACCAATTATTAAGCTATTATTATCATACACATATTTGCGAGTTCATAAGTATCGAAGGAGACAGATCTTGCTATAAGAGTATACTCCTGTTATATTCAGACTTACTCGGACTTAAGTGGCGCTACGGTAATCCTTTCCTTTCAAATCTCGGTTCCGTTAGCGTGCTTTCGAGGTATCGAAGTAACACTCGATAATTCGTTTTTTTCTACGTGAACACAGTGCCAAGTATAAATTCTAAGCTCCTCAACTGTCATTTATACCCGTGCCAAATAATACTTATC
>JAJMEM010000046.1:0-15442 GCA_030574135.1 Petasospora petersonii | reverse complement strand
CACTGATTTCTCCAAACCGAGATTATCAGAGTAGTAGACTATAGATATGATAAATGTCATCTTGATCGATTCGCTGTAACAAATGGATTGGTATTGTTGTCCACTTCCTTGAGGTCCTTCTCGGGGAGCTGCACGCCGGTAGCCCTTTTCCATCACGTGACTCAACGGGTGAATCACCCACATTCTTGAGCACCTGGTGCTGGCCAATCAGGACCTATTTGGTAAATGTGCTGCAACTTTCTCGGGCGTAAGAGTATCCAGAGAATTTACTAAACTATTTTGTATTATGACCTTAACTACAACTATATACGATCTCTTATTTGGTTGGTTCTCTAATCTCTACATCCGACACCTCTCTTAGTTAAGTGGAATCTTATTCCCCACTGTTCTTCGGTTGATACTATAAATTTCAGTGTAAGAGCTATCACTTTGAGTTCTATACTCAGCGGAGACTTCTCCCGGAGAAGTGTCAATTGGAGACCGGGAGGTGGTTTCTCCAGTGCTGGACTCGACGGATGTGCAGGGTGATTGGACCATTAATTAGGTTATGGATTGGATATTAAGACTAATTCATTGATTGACACGGATTTATTTGAATGTAGAGAGCTCAGGAAGTATACACGTAAAAAAAAGAAAAAGAAAAAAAGAACGGATATTACTCCAGCAAACTGTTGTGTCCTCGCCTCAGATTGTTCACTTCTTCAGGATTTCACACTAGCTTTAACACGAGGTCCTCTACAAAGAGTGCGTTGATTGGTTGTTCTCAAACTCAACTCAGTACCCGGGGCTGAGAGAATCAACCCCGTTAGATGTGTTCTGTCTCCAAAGATTCAGGTTATTCTTGCTGAAATACAGCGGCTCAGCAGGTTAATGGTGAACAGGATCGAACTATTGATTATTTGGCTTCAAGCCATCTCGGACCTGAAGAGGAAATTTTGGTCAGAGAGAAGACCATTTAAGTTTTCTTAGTGACACCTCTTCCTTGTTCTCTCTGGTAGTAATGAATCAAAGTGCTGTTTGTTAGACAGCTCTCCCATACTGTTGCTGTACTTTATACGACCCACAAAGTTTTTGAAGACCGAGGTGTATTATTAAGGTAATAATGGAAATCGAAATCAAGATCAAAGCTAAAGATCGGTAATTAGAAAAGAACGTAGCTTCCGAAATCAAGGTTTGACTGCCGGAGTTCATTTTGTGTTTCAACATCAACACCTCTTTTCGGTTGTGCAGTTTTATAAACAGGGAGAGTGACGCTCCACTGGTGTATGTGAGATCCTAAGTCTTCTATGTCTAGTTCTCTATGTCTGAACCCTTGTATGCCTCTCGATCTCTCGGGGCTGTCTCATTATTCTCCACATTCTCTCAGTGTCTTGTTTTCCAGCTCCATGGAAGTATAGCTTCTTCGAAGAAAAACCTGGTCTTCTGGAAGGGGGTTCAAAAGGCATGGTAACCTTCCTGAAGATCTGTTGTCTTGCGTACTTACTCCATCCTCTCATACTGAAAACCTGTGAGGGAGAGTCCTTGGTGCACAAAGTTCTTAATAACTCCTCGGAACAAAACACTTTTCAAGTTCCGATCCCATATATAACCACACGTACAATCTTTGCTAAGCCAATGCTAACTTCGAACCAACCAACATGAGACTCTTTTGTATGGAAATTTTCTTAACGGGAATTGTGTGAAACACCGCACAGGTGCAACATTTCTAGGTCCTTCAATATCTGAACCTTTCTGGTACAATTTTAAACCTGGACCACCATGCTGTAATGGAAGCTGTCTTGAGCAAGAGTCTAGAGACTATTTGGATTCCTTACCGTTTAAGTCAACCATCAGTCAGTTGGAAACGAGCTCGGGTGCTTATTCTTGTATAATTCAGAGTCTGTGATTTCTATCACATGTAAAATATACATATGTGCTCCAGTGAGGATTGAAGAAGCAGTTCTTTGCTCTGTACACAGAACAGTGGGAAGGAGAGTTCCTCCAAAGTTAACTCTGCGTTTTCAGTATTTCTAAACATTCTTAGGCTCTCTTCTTTCTTTTTTCTTTTCTTTTCGTCAGTAGCATTCTACTACGTGCTCTTGTCAAAGAGCAGATGAAACTGATAAGGTGAGTTACAAAAGAAGGGGAAAGGCCTTCACAACACAAAAGTTGGTCATTACTGAAGTATCAATACAGGCTTCTTTTCCTGTGAAGTTAGCTAATATCAAATACTCCTTTCTTTCTGTCTCATTCTCTCTCTCTCTCTCTCTCTGCCTATTGCTCAAATCTCATCCCGCTCCGCTCATCTCTGCACGCACCAAAACGCATGCCAGTTTTGCTTATTTTTTTAAGTTCTACTAGCATTAAAACCTTTCAGATAGTATTTACTGAACTCTTTTAACTAGTACTATACTGAAGACATGTATCTTATTCTTCTAATATTACACTTCATGTCAAGAAGGGCAGTTTTGTATGGGAGCCCTAACGAGAAAAAAAAATCAAGAAAAAACCATCCCACCAACCTGAAAGCGGACTAGGAGAAATTATGAAAACACTCTG
Organism: Petasospora petersonii; assembly: GCA_030574135.1. Classification (NCBI taxonomy): domain Eukaryota; kingdom Fungi; phylum Ascomycota; class Saccharomycetes; order Phaffomycetales; family Wickerhamomycetaceae; genus Petasospora; species Petasospora petersonii. Next base: position 12,904 of record JAJMEM010000046.1, on the reverse strand, counting down.
TCATTGGACACTGAGTTAATTGTGAGCCCAGCACAAATTGGAGAATATGCACATATTCAACTGCGCTCTTCATCTTCTCGCTCTGGTGTCACCCGAAAGTGAGGAACATACAGACTCCAAAAAATAGCGCTCCGTCTTGGGCCTTTTAGGTAAGATCCTGCTTCTTCTCACGCGCACCTCACAGATCTCTTGCTTGCACTGCAAAAGAGAGCTTTTTTAGGGTTTACAAGTCCAAAGGCGAAATAGTTAAAAGAAAAAATAAATAAAAAGGCCTGATAAAACGGTATAGAGGCTCTTTGTACCTAATTTTTTTCTTCTATAATGAAATAGGATAGAATAGGGCAAGGCACGGGTGGCCCTTATTATAGCCCCGATACATAACTCCGTGTATAAGATGGCTATGAGGACCGCCACTCCAAAGCCAAGGAAGCAGACTTTCGCTGATTGTCGGATATCCGTAGGGATGTGTGCAAATCACGTCAGGCATAATCCATGTATCTGTATGTCCTGCTTTGCAGTTTGGGCGTGCATGCAGCACAGCAATATTATCCACCAGCTCGACTGACTTGTTGCCCGGCACGGGTTTCTAGAAGCTCTGAGAAGAGAACGAAAGAGTTATTCACCAGTGAATAAAGTAGGTCCAAATGGTAAAGAAAAGAATTCTTCCATCGTAGTATAAGATATTACATCGACAGTATTAGGGTCCCATCAGCACAGATTTATCTTTGTTTTGGTATAGGGTTGTGTCTCTAGAAAGCATGAACAGCGAAGTCTTCGAACGGCAGATAATCGCCTGTGTTGACTAAAACAATCACTGATCACCGTAATTCTAGTTTGATGTCCCATTTATGTATATGGATGTATATGTTTCTTTTCTTTTTTCATTCTTTTTCTCATTTCTTTTTCCACCACCCCGACAGGATTCCTCTACACGAGATTCCATCAAGGTACTGTTCAGGAAGTGGGATAGATCATACCGAATTTGAGAGAGAAGGAATTTCACTTCTGATAGCGTAGATTCAGTGCGTGTCTGGCTATTGTACATCTGAATGGGATGATCACTACAAGGATTAAGTCTAAAAAGGGAAATGACATATGCACTTCAAAGGAAAACTTTTCCAGAATTGGAATCAGAACTAAGTATAATTAGCTATATTAGCTAATTTATGGCACCCACTGCAAGAGTGTGTTTTATGTACCATCAATGCAGAGCGGTGTATTAAGGTTTCGACTGCACATCCTAGTTGTAGTGTCTTCGGAACTTGCCCATTGAGACTATCACACCGGTAAACAAGGTCCTAGATCTCGAGCAAGATTCCCCGAAGTCCTACAAGGAAAACATGCTATCTTATGAAGAGATCCTAAAGTAATCCAAGTGGTTATAATAACGCAATTTCCTCTGTTTAATGGCTCTACCAGTTGTAACACTTGTAGACGTATGAACTCTGAATTTTTGCTGCCGCCAGGTACCATCAACAAGGTGTGTGACAGGTAGAAGAAGGAAAAACAGAAGGGGGTGCAGTAATCAACAGGAATAAAAGAAAAGGGAAACCTGAAATTATATTGTTTGTACAACTTAAAAGATCTGCGCTGTTGCAACAGAATCCAAAGAAGAGGTGGCCCTACTCAACGAAATCCAGAAAACATACAGTTATGACATGACTCGAAGAACTTTCTGGAATGGAATTCTATTAGCCCACCAAGAGTCCTCTATAAAGTTAAAACAGGCATATTAATAATCTTGGCATACATGTACATACACTTACATAAGTCATATGCATCTACTAATATATATTCACTCACACTTGTATATATATCCACTCCGATTTCCCTTCACAGTTCTGCTACACTTAAGCTTTTCTTCAGTGACAACACAACAGCACTGAAATCCACCATGAGGGCTTCACACATCGCTGCCTCGTTGGCACTGGCCGCTGGTGTCGTTGCCAAGGAGGTTGACGGTGTTTTTACTGCCATCAACTCCATCGCCAATTCCGGTAGAGCTTCTAATATTCCACGTGAATACTTAACTCCATTTGACTGGTGGGACGTCGAGATGGCCTGGAATATTGACACTTCGAAAGTCTCCACCGGTGACACCTTCACCTTAAACATGCCATACGTCTATGAACTGAGAATATTGTCCGATGGTGCTATCAGAAACTACTTTGATATCGCTTCTAATGGAGTAACAATTGCCTCTTGTAACGTTGACCCAGCTGGTGGCAGATCTTTGCAGACAACTGTCAACTGTCGTGTTACCGCAGATTTGTCGCAGTACTCCACTCTTTCTGGTACAACAGAGTTTGAAGTTGTGTTTGATGGTGGTGGAAGAACTCAGACCATCGAGGCTGCTCAGCACTGGAAACCTGGTACCAACACTGTTACTTGGAATGATGACCTAACTTCCACGGTTGACTTTCAGGCCATCAACACTGACCCAACCAACATGCTCTCAAGAGTCACAATGAGAGGCGACTTTTTCCACTACTATCTGGCCCCTCAAAACTTTTGTAACAACAAAGGTATTACCTCGGGTACATTCACCTTCAATAATACTGGTACTGTTATATTGTCTAAAGCAGATTTGGAGGGCTACCTCACCAACCAGGTTAACAGTTTCGCTGAGTTCACCGACTACTCTGATCTCAAGTACTCCGTTGTCCAGAACAGTGACCAATCTTTCACCGTCTCTTTTGGTGCAATCCCAGCTGGTGAACGTATCTGGCTCTCCTTCTTTGCCGGTATCGAAAAATACGACTATTACAGCATTACCTATGATCTCCAGGGTAAATGTGCCGACGGAACCACCGCACGTGACTTAAAAACAACTCCTATTACGATTATGGCCGGTTCTGCTTCCGGTGATGGTGAAGCATGTAAGTAATCCATCTGACTCCTAGAACTGCTAATCTGGTGTCCACATACTATGTCCCGACCAGCAAGACGCTTGGCCCCTACCACTTCCTTTTACAGGCACTTACTAACAACAACACCTTCTAGCTTTCCCATCCACTGTTACTATCACTACGCCATGGACTGGATGTGAGGCTTCTACACGTTTCGTGACTGGTACCGATAGCGTCGTCACTGAATTTATTGAGGTACCATCTGAGGGTGCCTGTGTGACTTCCTCCTCTTCTGAGTCTTCTTCTGCTGAACCATCTTCTTCTTCAACTGACTCTAGTGGGGAACCATTATCTTCGGCGATATCTTCCTCGTCAGAGTCTTCTACTGAATTCTCATCATCTGAAGAGGTTTCATCATCTGAAGAGCCAACTTCTTCCTCTGAGTCTCTTGTGGAAGCTTCTTCGTCTGAGAAGATTCCATCATCTGAGGAAGCTTCTACTTCTACAGAGGTTTCTTCGTCTCAGGAGACTTCATCCCCTCAGTCTTCTACTGAACCTTCACCTTCTGAGGTCTCCTCTTCTGAGGTCTCCTCGTCTGAGGTCTCCTCGTCTGAGGTCTCCTCGTCTGAGGTCTCCTCGTCTGAGGTCTCCTCGTCTGAGGTCTCCTCGTCTGAGGTCTCCTCGTCTGAGGTCTCCACGTCTGAGGTCTCCTCGTCTGAGGTCTCCTCGTCTGAGGTCTCCTCGTCTGAGGTCTCCTCTTCTGAGGTCTCCACGTCTGAGGCTTCGTCTTCTGAGGTCTCCACGTCTACCACCACCCTCACAGTTCCATGGACCGGTACTTACACCACCACTATTACTGAGCCGGTGTCCCCTGGTGACCCAGTTGTGACTGTTGACATTGAGACTCCTCAGGCTTCCTCGTCTGAGGTCTCCTCGTCTGAGGTCTCCTCGTCTGAGGTCTCCTCGTCTGAGGCTTCCTCTTCTGAGGTCTCCACGTCTACCACCACCCGCACAGTTCCATGGACCGGTACTTACACCACCACTGTTACTGAGCCGGTGTCCCCTGGTGATCCAGTTGTGACTGTTGACATTGAGACTCCTCAGGCTTCCTCTTCTAAGGCTTCCTCGTCTGAGGCTTCCTCGTCTGAGGCTTCCTCTTCTGAGGTCTCCTCGTCTACCACCACCCGCACAGTTCCTTGGACCGGTACTTACACCACCACTATTACTGAGCCGGTGTCCCCTGGTGACCCAGTTGTGACTGTTGACATTGAGACCCCTGGAGGTTCCCTTCCTTGGAATCACACTGTTATCAGAACTACCAGTATCTCAGCTTCTCTCAGTTCTTTTGGTACCGTTACCATCACAGAAACCAAGACCACTGGTACTGTCTCCACCACTTTCACCAAGCCATACGTCCCGGGTGATAACACAATTACCGTTGAAGTGGATGTTCCAACTTTCTCTTTACCAGGTCCGTCACCTTCCGTGCCAATTGTCACTGAGTCTAGCACTGACTTCTTCACTTTGACCACTACTATGCCATGGATTGGTCCATCTTTGTCCTCCTCAAGCACTCTTGTTCCTGATGCTCCATCTGGTTCTCCTGGTCCAGGTACTCCAGGTACCCCAGGTACTCCAGGTACTCCAGGTACTCCAGGTACTCCAAGTGAGGTCACTTCTACATACACATCTGGTACAGATGTCATCTCCACTATCATCTCCACCGCAATCACCGCTTCAACTCCAATCATTGAGATCCAGTCGTCTTCCATACCGTCACTCTCGCCAGCCATCTCCGTCTTTGAGGGATCTGCTTCTCTGAAGTCTTCTTATATGATTACGCTAATAGCTGGTTTGGTTATGGCCCTTATGGTCTGAAATCTGATTTGTCCTTGTCTGTGGGTTTTCTTTTTAGTTACTTTCACCCCTTCTCTTTTTTTGGTCCTTTCGTTTGCTAATGATTGCTGTCATTATGGAACTCTCAACCGAGCTCGTCTTTTTCCCCACTTGAAATTTTTTCACAAGATCTTCATACGATTCGTTTCTCACTTCCTGTTCTAAACGATTCTGCATTTTATTAACGATACTACTCTTGATATACTTGTTAGGTGGAGTAAAGCCTCCATAGGTCAAGCAAAAGCTCAAACCGCGAATTGCGTCTGGTTTTTGTGTTCAGGTGCGGGGAATTAAGTACCATCAGATATAGCTCACCATCATTCGGGCCCCCACAGCTATGCTCTTACTAAAATTCATCAGAGAACGACAGGATCGGTCGAAGATGAACAGTGTACCTCCCAAGATGTCAGAGGGGGGCTCACCTATGACTAGCATTAGAAACTTAACGTCCCAACTTTAAGATTTACTTTACAGTACCTAAGTGATACATGCTCATATTCTTTGATTTGTGTGGTATATAATTTCGTAACAATTGACATAAATGGGTGTATAGCTATTCAGCAGGCTGCAGGCAGAGCTGACTTATGGCTGAATCTCGGCAGTGATAGTGATAACTTGCAATCCCTCAACCTTGGCCACACCGTACTCGTTGATTGGCTCACCAGTGGCACCAACAGAGTAGCTATTCTTGGAGTAAGAGTATGGGTCACCAGTGTTCTTACCAGCGTAGAATTTGACATCCTTGCCATTGAGCAAACCACCGAGGGTTCCATCGTCATTGATCCACCAAATGACATTTGGCTCCTGGACGGACACTTGCAACTGTGGCCAGCCCTCCTTTGAATCGACAACAGACAAGGTCATGTTCAAGGCCATGCCATCACCAGTAGAGGTCTCCTTGTAAATCTTACCCTCAATGGAGTCAAACTCGTACTCCATAGCGTTCTGTCCAACAAACACGTAGTCAATACCTGCACCCTCGTGAGTTGAATACAGGTACTTGTTAGAGTCATCCTTGGCCAAAGAGGTCTTCAATGCGATAGTGGATGCAGTAGCCATGGAGGCGGTGGTAGCAAGAGCAGTGATAATAGCGCTGGTGAACTTCATTGTTGTTATAGTTTAGTTTGATGACAGAAAGAAGTTGTGATAAAATGCAGAGAGAGACTACAGGAAGTCTGGCCTTTATATACTTTTCTCTCGAGAGACCTCCCTAGAGACACACATAGGCAGTGGAAGTATCAAATTACGAAATCAAAATATCGCTGTTGCTATAAATATTAAAGTCCTACAATAATAGAACATCGCAGGTATTTGTTCTGGAGTTATGCAAGACGGTTAAAACACCCATCATAGTTGCAATACGAGATGTCATCATTTCTGCACGTTTTAAGAGAACTAAATTTAGAACACCATCTACACAGACATTTCCCTCAAGAGTGCTGATGGCACGAGACTCTGCAATACGAGTTTTTTCTTTTTTTTCCGAAAGCAACAGAACCTAACGTTAAATTACTACTCCTTTTTTTCAAGAACTTCATCTTTAAGTTTGTGTTTAAGCTTTAAGAGCAACATAGAGAAAAATCATAAAATCGAATCCCTTCAGCAAAGGTAATAACTGATGATTTCCCGGTAACTTTGAAGTTTGGTGCCGTGTTAGTTTTTTTTTGTGTGGGGAGGAGCCAACGGCAAAAACATTTCTCCGACGCAGGGGCATACAGTCATCTTCTGTTGTTTGCGGTTTGAGGTTTCTAATTTTGACAACATGACCTCATTGTGCATCGCGGCTTGTTATGACTTCCATTATATCTCTTCTTCGCAAACACACATACGTGACCAAGTAAAAACTATAGAATCATAGTGCATTAATGACATACGGCCAACGCCAACAACACGGCCACCCAGCACACTTTGTCCAGGACAAACCAAATAGGCATCGAGCTGAGCAACTCCAACGTGTAGACATATACCCGTTCCTTTATGGTCTGTTCTGTGGCACCAGACAAGAGCGCGTGCATCCACGCGTGTGTTGTGATTATGACGTATTGTGATCCCAAAATAAGTGACAGAAGAAGCAATGCGAGGAGTTTCAGCTTGCCGAAATCTGGTAATGTGTTTAGTGAAATCACCACCCAAGTGATCAGTTCTAGCGTGTTGTGGCAATAGGAGAGAAGCCAGTGGTGAGCGTATGGTAAGAAGGAGAAGCCGTTCTTGACGATCAGAAGTGTTGTTAGCTTTCTCGGTGGACTCTGATTGGATACGACGGAAAAGAACTTGTGGTACACCAAAACATTTAACAGTGCAGTCATTGAAGCCCAACCTTTCAGTGCAAGATCATTATTCACCTCATTCGCCTTATTAGCAGTACACAAGTAACAAATCCAAAACCAGTGGTACAATAACAAAGTGATGCTGAGCTTGAAATAATCTGGTGTTCGTCTCCGTGGTGTTATACCGTACAAATAGTACAAAACAATTGCACATTCTGCAAGCATCACCACAGTTAATGCACGCATCTCCATCATCTCCAGGACGCTCAACTGGCCATGATTTTGCGTGTATCCGACATCAATGTTCATCAAATGGTGTCCATCCTGATATACAGCAAGGCACCACGTGCCTTGGTATGGGATCTTGTACCTTCTCTTGCCATCATTGTACCAAACAAACTCATTCACGAGGACCTGGTCGCCATACTTATCCTCGTCGAAGGTATCCCACCAGTTAAACAACCCATTCTCCTCGTGACCCTCCCTGTGTGTCTTGTTTGAACGGAGAGTGAACACTCCAAACTTGGGACAATAGTGACCCCTCCATTCTGTGATTCCACAGACAGTGAAATCATCACTTTCTGTATAATAATGAATGGGCAGGTCGCCAAATTTGAGAGGTATGTTTGAGTTCAGTACAAGAGGATAATGGTAGATCATCCAAGTCGTGTTGCGTTGCGTTGATAGCCATATCGTGGACTCGTTGGTGACTGAGTTGAAGGGTATACATTCATGGAGTGTTGCACTCTGAACAACAGCCCATAACGCCACATTGAGGAAAATGACAGCGAGGAAATTACATGTATGCATTTACACTCTCCTGAAGGTTATCTCTTGAAGCGTTGGTTTTATCTTCATCCGTAAGATCGCTGTCCGTTTTCTGTATCAACCAGAGATTGAACTAGTATCGATTTGTTTATCTCTGTGTGTGCGGGGAAGGGGCTGTGAGCAGGCCTTTGACTCTGGACCCTTTGACTCCGCCATACTCCTTCAGAGTCCCTTCTGGATTATGTAAGCTGATAGAACTCGGGGAAATGCGGCGTCCTATCTCCGCTACTTTCTTAAAGTCACAACGACGGTTATCTTCCGAATCAGAATCTCGGAGAAGCTTCGGAAATAACCAAGCGATATAAAGATCTTATATTGATAATTGATCGGTATGTTTCTGAGCGAAACCCGACACGAAAATGTATAAAGATAAGGCCAGTTCTCACACTCACTCTTTCTGATTTCCGCCATCTTTTTACCCTTCTCCCCTAACAATAACAAGATACACAAAAAATAGCCATGTCGTTACTACCAGAAAAGGTTATCAGATTTGTTCAGGACGAAATTAAACTACTCAATGAGGAGTTGTACAACATCCAGCATACGTTGTGGCTGAACCCCGAGACCGCCTACAAGGAGTACCTGGCCCACAAGACCATTACCGATTACATTGAGAAGCAACCAGGCTGGAAAGTAGAGAGAAGCGCTTGTGGCATGGAGACTGCCTTCATCGCTGTGTTTGAACACAATCCAACAGACGAGACACCAGTTATCTCCTACAACGCCGAGTATGATGCACTCCCGGGCATCGGGCACGCTTGTGGACACAATCTGATCACGCTTTGCTCGCTTACCGCAGCACTGTCCACAGCCTTGGCCATGAAGAGATTCAACATTCCAGGTACTATCAAGCTGTTCGGAACACCAGCTGAAGAGTATGGCGGAGGTAAAATCAAGTTCGTTGAGGCTGATGCATATGAAGGATGTGATGTGTCTTTGATAGGTCACGGTACTCCAACTCCACCAAGGGCAATCGCACTCACCACTGCTATTCAGAACTTCAAGGTGGAGTACTTTGGCAAAGAGGCCCATGCTGCAGGCTCCCCATGGGAAGGTGTCAATGCGCTTGATGCAATGGTCGTCATGTACAACTCCATTTCAGTGTTGAGACAGCAACTTCTTGGCTCTGACGTTGTCCAACTGAACGTCGAGAATGGTGGTTCTGCTCCAAATATTATCACAGGCTACTCATGTGCCAACTTTGCCGTGAGGGCACCAACATTGGCTCGTATGAAGGAGCTCGAGGCAAAAGTCATCAACTGTGTTAAGGCTGGTGCCCTCGCCACTGGATGCAAGTTCAAGATCACCACTGCTGACTGCTACTATAACCACATCCCAAACGACGTTCTTGCTGGGAGATTCAGTGCTTATATGAGCGGTGTGTTTGGTAAGAGCATGTCTCCATTAAAGGAGGAGTATTTATCTTCATCTGGTGCCTCTACTGATCAGGGTAACGTTTCTTGGGTGGTCCCTTCGTTGCATCCATTGTTTGAGGTCAAAACCACGGGCAGTGGTCCACACACAAAACCTTTTGCAGCTGCTGCTGGCACTGACGAGGCACATGAATCAGCAAAGGAAACTGGTCTCTGCTTGGCTTATATGGGCTTGGAACTCTTACAGCAGCCTGAGTTGTTGCGAGAGGTCAAGGCAAAGTTCAACGAGGACTTGAGGGAGGCAAAGTCAGGTTTGACTGCTGCCCCTAAAGCTGTGGAAGAGCTCTCTGAATTAGAGATGAAGTGAGTATATGTACACCGTAACCAATGTATGTGTATATGTTTATCTTTTAAACACCCGAAATGGTAGCCTCTCGGTCATTATCCCCATTGGGAATTATCTCCGTATTTCCTCCCTTTTCTCGCCCGAACCTCCGCTTGGTGTTGATAAGAAAATTGTCGGGTAATTATCAACGTTCTTATCTTAAAAGGCTGCACTTTTTTTTCACCACGTCCCATCTCCGCTCCCCATTGTAACACACACCAACTCACCTACTCGCAATGACTCGGATGTCTGTATACACAGCAGACCGTGCTGATGGATTCGTCGAGGTGAACATCTTGGGTGAGAAGACATCAAATGCCAAAACAGGGATTTTACCCTCCGAGGTAACAGCCTACGTGCAGAATGAGATTGAGAAGTTGAATGACGAGTTATTCGAGGTTCAACATTCCATCTGGGAGCATCCTGAGCTGAACTACAAGGAGAAGTTCGCACATGATACGCTAACGACATTCATGGAGAAGCAACCCGGATGGAAGGTCACAAAACATGCTTATGGCATGGATACTGCTTTTGTCTGTGAGTTTTCATTAGACGCAACCCCTGAGACTCCTGTCATCTCGTTCAACTCTGAGTTTGATGCACTGCCTGGTATTGGCCATGCTTGTGGCCATAATTTGATTGCCGTTTGTGGTGTGACTGGCGCTATCTCGGTGGCTAAGGGAATGAAAAGGTTTGGTATGCCAGGAACTGTTAGACTATATGGAACGCCTGCTGAAGAAGGTGGTGGTGGTAAGATCAAGTTTATTGAAGCAGGGGCCTACAAAGACTGCGATGTTTCCCTCATTGGCCATGGATCCAATATTGGTCCTAACCCAATTTGCTTGACTACTGCCATCAAAAACTTCACATTAGAGTACTTTGGCAAGGAAGCACATGCAGCAGCTGCTCCTTGGGAAGGAGTCAATGCCTTGGATGCCATGGTAATTATGTACAACTCCATGGCTGTTCTCAGACAACAGCTCATGGCCTCTGATGTCGTACAGATGTACATCTCCAATGGTGGCTCTGCACCAAACATTATCTCAGGCTATTCCTCTGCCTCAGTGTCTGTGAGAGCTCCAACACTGGCCAGAATGAACGAGCTGTATGAGAAAGTAATGAAGTGCATCAAGGCTGGTTCATTGGCTACAGGGTGTAAGTTCAAGGTTTACCAGACGATGCTTTACAAGAACCACATTGCCAACGACATTCTTGCAGATCGCTACAACGCCTATATGAATAATGTTTTTGGTAATAACATCCCATCTGTTGCTGAATGTCGTAAGGATGGTTCAGTTGGTGCCTCCACTGACCAGGGTGATGTCTCCTGGGTCTTGCCTTCATTGCATCCATCATTCTTGGTTCCAAGCGAGAGAGGTGTAGTTCCACACTCAAAGGGCTTCACAGATGCTGCTGGTAAGCCTGAAGCCCATTCTTCGGCATTAGAAACCGGTATGTCCATGGCATTCATAGGTTTAGAGCTGCTGCAACAACCAGAGTTGCTTAAGAAGGTTAAGGCTCAGTGGGACAAGGATATGGATTCTGCCAATGCTGGACTGGTACACGGGGATTATTAAGACAATACGATAAAGGTGGTTCCCTATATATTCAGTCTATGATCTATAGAGTTTTTATGTAGCCTTTTAGATGGCCAGAGTGTATTGTTTGCTTCTGACTAGAAATGATCGAGTTCTGGAGCTGTTTCATCCGATATGGAGTAAACAAATGGGTGTTTAAAGAAAAATCAGAAAAACTCATTCCAAGCTTAACTCACTCTTTCACAGCTCCAACCAGGATTCAATCTTGTACCTTGACAACATATTCTCTCATGGCAGAGCAAACTGAGCGTAGTCATGCCCTTGAATTATCACGCATCCTGGCCAACCAAGAGCAGAATTACAGTTGTGTCTTTCAAATTACTTTATGGTATCTAAAAAGGAAATGAGTTAGAATAGACTACCCATCACCCCAGTCCTAGAGTATTACAAATCATTAATCAGACTTTATTCTTCCCGCCAAGAAATGGTTTCATAAGCTCTGGCCGAGTATATCGAACTTAAGAAACTGTGTGGTCTTTATGAAGGGCGTCTGAGTAACTCCTGGGGTGTCCGGCCTCTCCTGAAAACTCGAAATCGTACTATCTGGTTGCTCAACAGTTATCAAAAAGGAGGATACAGTATTTCTTTTGAAACGAACTCAAACCTGTCGATCATTAATTAGACCTTACAGTAACTATTTCCTAATACAGACAAGGAGACAATGCAAAACACTTTTGAAAGCAGAGAAGCATGACATTTTAGAGTCTCCAATATTACACAAGAATGAAATAGTGAAAAGGGGCAATCAGAGTCCAGCTCTACAAGAAAAGGGGAATCAGAGAAAAAAAGAAACTCAAAGGTGACACAAACGCAGTTCGTACAAGTATGGTCGCCTCTTTGGAACGTTTCCTGTGGTTTTATGGAACACTCCTCCTGGTATTCTCCAGGGTGATCCTCAAGATTGATCTCAGGGTTTTCAGAAACCCGGGCTTCGGAAGACAACAGCGTTCCCTCCCCCCTTATAGAGAAATTTACATAGTCTAGTGTCTCTAACTATCCAAAGAAAATTGTGGATACGACGACGACCATCTGGGTATGTACATGAATAGCAGTGTGGTATCGGGGTTTCGCCTAAGATCGGTAAATGGTGTTCGGGTGGTAATCCTTGCTGTATGGAGGTGTACGGGTTTCCCTTCTAGCAGTGAACCAAAAAAAAATATCCTTCCTTGAAGAGCATAACGGTAGCAGCATAGTATTCAAATATAACTGGGACTCAAGTACTTATTAACTAGATTGTGCTAATGAGATGTTTAATTTACCCTTTTTTGAACTATCTACATCTTTTGCATTTGATTCGAATAGGTCATTTTCGTATATTGATAAAAATTCTTTAAACTCTCTCTATCAAATATTGCCAATAGAAAGTAAGATTTTAAACTAAATTTTTCTTTTGATAGTAATAGCTTAAAGAAGATCCTGAGAATCTGGTAATGTGCTCTTTGTTCCCTCCAAAGTATACGTTTTCCGATTGTTCCAGTTATATTTACCTTGTTACTACAGAAGGGAAACCCAAACACCACATACACACCCGCACACCACTTGAAGATATGTTTGGAATATGATGGAAGTGTGGCGTGCAGCTCCCCGAGAAGGATCTCAAGGAAGTGGACAACAATACCAATCCATTTGTTACAGCGAATCGATCAAGATGACATTTATCATATCTATAGTCTACTACTCTGATAATCTCGGTTTGGAGAAATCAGTG
>JAJMEM010000045.1:0-24675 GCA_030574135.1 Petasospora petersonii | reverse complement strand
CTACACCGTCATGTCCATGCTCTTATTCTACAAGCTTAGTATCGGTGTTTTCGGTATCAACAAGGAGAAGCTTCGTTCCATCACTATTGAGCCAAAGTTCAAGATCCTTCTTAGAGTGTATGCCGTGGCCTCAGTTATTTTTTCATTTGCGCCACTGTTGAGTAATCTAGCCATTATGATTCCGGCTATTATATTAGCTATCTTTGTTGTGAACATTGCTTGGATACCAATGGTTGTCATTATGTGGAGAAATGCCAAGGCTACCGAGAAGGAAATGGTGGACCCAGCTTTCTCACGTAACTACAATCACTCCAGAAAGTGTGTCATTTGGATTCCGATTGGTCTTGATATCACATCCGTTGTGGGTATTATCCTCGTGATGCTAGGCAGTAACTCTGATGTCTCGTTTGGTACACCAGGGTCAACTGCCTTAGATAACGCCTTTGCCCATTCCTTCGAGGTTGCCATCTCTCAGAAGTTTTGGTTCGTCTTGTTGAAGCACTTGTCTGAATTCTCCATGCTCATTGTACAATGGGCTATCATTTTAATTTGGAGACCACACATGCTTGAGAGAACAGAGGATATCCACTCTAACGAACTCTCTGATACTCCTCATGCCTCTTTAAAGTTGAACGATGAGTTAACAGAATGAGGTTTATATATATATAACCTAGGATTCTAATGATCTACACAGTATTATTATTTTTCCTTTTTCAAAATCTTTTCAAGCATGATTAATGCCATACATCAGTATTATATAAGAATGCAAATGCATGTGTTGACTCAGAATCCCTGGGACTTTGCTCCAGAGATTTCTTCACCTTAAAAACCTCTTCATAATAAAAAAAAATGGTAGAGCAAACCAGAAATCAAAGAGAATGAACACAGATATAGTTTAGATTTAGTGTACACGGTGAAGCAGTTTTGTGTGAAAAGACAAGGAGAAACACAAAGAAAAAGTGTGGGTTTCATAACAAAGGGTGTGGAAACGTCATAGAAAGGAAGGAAAATGATGGCCTAAGTAGAAAAATCTGGCCGAGAATAAAGTGGGTGTTAAAAACTTAGTACTTGGATTTCTTTGACTTCTTGTCCTTCTTTTCCTTCTTGGACTTCTTTTCCTTCTTGGACTTCTTCTTCTCCTTCTCCTTCTCATCCTCTTCCCCAGAATCGGACTCATCGTCAGAGTCACCATTCTTCATGGAGACATCACCAGTGTCAGCATCAGCGTTATAAACCTGAGTCTCTGTGATTTCAATCTTCTTGTGCTCACGGACAACCTTAGCCGTAGTTCTCAAGTCTCTACCTTCAAGAGCAGAGAGACGAGACTCTGACTTCGAGACCAACCTCTCCAGAGTCATCTCTGTCCTCAGCCAAAGCATCGTATCTGAGGGCAACAGCGGCCTTAGCAACGAGAACACGGGCGATCTTACCCTCGTTCTTTCCAGATGTCTGACCGACAAGTGAGGCATGGTAGAGCAAACCGTACTTTGGAGTGTCATGCTTGGTCTTCAAGGCTCTGAATAAGGCCTTTTCAGCACCGAGAATCTGGATGGTAGAGGCTGGTGCCTTGGCCAAGGAGATCAAAGAACCAGAGTGGGCAATGAGTCTGGCACCAATGAGCTCACCAACAAGGGCAGTCAAGTTTGGAGCAATGGCTCTCATACGGGAGGAGAGGTACTGGGAGAGCTTCTCACGGTACTGGGAGAACTCAACAATCTGCTCAGCAAGGGCCTTAATGTTGATCAAATCCAGTTCAATGATTTCAGTACCCATGGAAACTTCAGCAGCAGTCTTAACAAGCTCCTCAGCATCTTCTGGCAAGATCTCGGAAAGATCAGTGTCTGCACAGTTGGATCTGACACCCATGGCAAGAATGATTCTGGCGTAGGCATTTCCTCATATTGTAATGTCTGTATCTCTTTAACTCTCTACACAGCAGCCTGCGTGATACCAACTCCGAACCCAACCCCGATCATCGCTAATGTAATCATCAGCACGACAGTTCCTGTTAACAGACTGAGTCTCTTAATGCTCACATCAACAGCGCCAATATGTTGGTCGAGTAGCCCTAGACCAAGGAAGAAGAAAAGGGGAGGGACTATGAAGGACAAAAGGTAAATGATCCATGCCAGTGTGTTCGGGTCCCGATGGTATCTTTCTGGTCTGCACTCTCTATCATTCCTCAGCTTCTCAAGCAAAGGGTCTGATGGGTACTCGCCATCTGAATCTTTCATGTGGTATGGTGTCACTGGGTTACCATTGTGTTTATCCTCTTTAAAAGATGGAGGTCTTAGCTTGAACTCTCTTAGACCCATATTCTTCTTCACGAGAGACTGGCCACTATACATCTTTGCTCTTCTTGTGTTCTTGATGGATGCATCATCAATGGCTTCTGGAAACTCAGCACTTGATGGAGAATGGATCGATGGTGTAACACCGACACCTGCATCACTTGGATGCTCCATAGTCACATCAGTAGGGAGGAATTGTGTAGAGTCATGGAATCTCACCTGTGTGTGTGAAGCTTGCGGATTCTGTGAGATGAGATGGGGCGTACCTTTCTGTCTTCTTCTCGTTTCCTCAAGATTGAGGATAGAAGCTCTAGTCAGTGAACGAGCAGAATGGTAGGATCCCAATGTCGATGAAGATTTCTTCTGAGCCAAAGCCTGTAATCCTGTCAATGCATTCTGTGTCGCGTCTTTGTCGTAAAGGGAGCTAGTACCAGAGTTACCGCTTTCATCAGATAATGAGACATGTGGAGGTGGTGGTGCAGCATATGGTGGAGTTTCCACACGTTTCAGATTCAGTTGTTCTTCGATTTCAATTTCGGATAATCTTGGGGTTGAAGGTGCCACGTGAAATGAAGTTTGTAGATTTGGTTGATTGGCCAAGACAGATTGGTAAGAGTCTGATGATCCCTGATGATGTTCACTTCCAGGTGAACTTCCTGTGTTACTGCCTCCCGACTTCTGGTGTAAGCTTCCACTAGATACTTTAAGAGACGAGCCAGACATGCGCTTCTGAGTCTTCCGTGATGGTGGTGAGTCGGATTTTGTCATGGAAGCTGACTTTCTGTTTCCAGCTCTGTTATTGTTGTTCTCAACTTCACCAAGGACGTTTTTCAAATGGGTATTATGCGGTTCTCTCGCAGAAATGACGGTCTCCATGTTCAGGGATGATAATCCTGAGAGTGATATGTCTCTTGATTCGTCAGTGGTTTCATTTATGACATCCTGGTAAACGCTGAATGACTTTAAGGCACCGTCTTCGTCCACGAATGATTCTCTGAAAAAAGAGCGTCGATGACTGTTCTGTATCTGGGAGTTATTAGATCCTGATCCGGAAGACGTGCTATTGTTGAAAAGCTGGGACTTGTTTAGCTGCTTCATTAAGAAGGACTCTTCGGAATCTGTTGATATCGACTGATTAGGAAGAGATCCACTCATATCATGGGACTCGTTCAATAGTGTGTGGGTCATCTTTCTTTTAGATTATTTTGGACTATTTGTAAAGAGTGTCTTAGTTGGTGAGTTGGGCCGAAGAGAATGCTGTCCTGTCGTATGTTTGGTATGGGAATGGGCTCGTGATAGGAATGTAGAGATGGGAAAGAGTAGTGAAAGGAGTAGAAACGACGTATTTGTTGAAGAGAGTATTATGATATCGGGTAATGTTTCGAGATCGACTTCAACTTTTCCACATAGATTCTCACTGTCACCATCATCAACATCCACCATTTTGTAATAGTTCGCTTTGTTTACAATTTTGCAAGACCCCAAGGGGGTTGATTATGTAAGCTACTTTAGTTTGTTTACTTTTCCTGTGTCTACCGATATATTTTGATGATCACGTGATCATCATGGCGCATTAATTCTGAAACATTCTATTTTACCAGAGGTCAATATTTTGGAGTTGATTCAAAGATTACAATTTCACTTCTTTCTTAGACATCGGATAGACTATTAGGTATCGTTCTAAGTATGTTCTTTTTGTCAACTTTAAATTTGTCTTAGATTTGAAGCCTTCATTGTCATACAAAAGTGATTCACGTAGAGACACTGTTACAGATTACTACAGGTCGAAACTATCTAGAAATACAACATGGAATTGATCTAGACCCATAAGGGTGAAGAAATACTAAATTATAGGGTGTTCATCATATAATCGTTAACTAGGTCATATATTATACTCAGATACGGTTATATATATATATATATATCGTTCATGCAGAAAGAGTGTTCCTTTTAGAAAGAGCAAAAGGAAAACCATTGAGCATGAGTTACGTACAGTCATAATGTATTCTGTCACACACACCTGTTTAAGTTTAACAGTATTCGACAGTATATTTAGCGCTATTCAACTGTAAGATCAGAACTCTTTGAGAAATGAACGAAAGAAACGTCACGATGCATTTCTTTTTCTTCTGTCTTATTGGATTGAGGATGTCTTCGTCTTCCTTATTAACGAGTCCCATAAGATTCTAACTAAGGAGCTGTGAATAAACAGTAAATATTCCCCTTTGATTAAATGTGTAGAGAGAAAAAGCATTCCCCATATTAAAAGCTACAATAAAGAGTCCTAAAAAATGAGTGTATGCTCTTTAAGTATAAAGATCATGACGTTCTAGTCGTTTGAGCCGAGTGAAGTAGGTGTATATAACAAACAACACAACATAGAGATCATCATGACTATCTTACCCTTTGAAACAAAAAAAAACTCCTTGGTTCTAGAACTTTTTCTCTTACGTCGACCGCCACCCCGAAAAGGGGGCGCATTTTTCTTCTTGGTCAAAAAATAGAACAGGGGTGTGCATTTGTGTCCCATAACAGAGGCTTAAAAACCCGCGCTTCTGCCAATAATTGCGCAATTTTTTTCGCAACACCTTAAGAGTTTTTGTTCCACTTTCAGACATGCAAGAAGCACCTCATGTTATTGTACAGCTATATGAAATATGCGCGAATTTTGACACCCGTGCAGACACCCATGCCCCACCCAGACCCATTCACACACACCCCCTTTCGCCACTACCGGTGATTCATATAAATTCACACCCGGTTCCAGCTTTTTCAACAACAACTACCTCTCAGACAGTTTAGTTAGGAATCTCACATACACACAAACACAAAGAGCGGCTACTCTTCTTTCGAAGGCAAAAAAATCTCAATCAGACTTTACAACATATCTATCCAGTAGCTATCAACCATGGGTGACGTTAACATTCCAACCAACTTCAAGTCCTCCTTGCCTCCTCGCAAGAGAGCCAAGACCAAAGAGGAGAAGGAGCAAAGAAGAATTGAGAGGATCCTCAGAAACAGAAAGGCTGCCCATGCCTCCCGTGAGAAGAAGAGAAAGCACGTTGAGTTCCTCGAATCATATGTTCTTGATCTAGAAAAGCAGATGCACTTGGTCAGCCAGTTGAATGACAAGTTGCTTTCCAATTACAATGGTGGTAACGCTGATATTAATACCTTGGTTTCCAAGATCTCCTCCTTACCAGACCTGCAAGCTAAGAAGATGCAACACGCTTCTGAGCTCGCTAGCGTTGGATGTGAAGAAGATGACGACGAGCTCAAGTCCTCTCGGTCCGAGTTAGTCTCCTCATCTTCAGAAAGTCACACACCTACAAAGGAGAACAATGACGACGTTCCAGAGCTTGTTGAGTCGAGGCGCATGTCAATGTCCCAGGCCAGCTCAGATTCTGAGTCTTACTCTCCCCCATATGCTTCCAGTCCTGTGACTGTTGACAAGTTTAGCCTTGACATCATTTGTGCTGAACCAAATTCACCAATGATGTCCAGTGTCTCTCCTGGTTCTACCACAACTACTAATACCACTACCACTACTTCCAATGACGTGTTTATTAAGAAGGAGGTTCTCGAAGACTTTATTCCTCAGATGATTTCTTCTGACATGTTGTCCACTTTTGACTCCAAGTTTACCTTTGATGAATTTCAAGTGATACCGAATGACGAGAAAATTGTCGTCGATGAGTTGCGCAATCCAGCAGTGATTGCGGCTAATGGGTTGATAATGACGATGAAATTGAGAGTAGTTTCTTGCAATGTCCTGAACGCTTCCATATTTGTCACCAAACTGTTTTTTGATTCGATTTCCGTGTCCAGATTGTTGAGAATCAGGTGGTTCTTACCTTCTGTACACGATTTCAGAGTCCAGTTTGGTGCACACGTGGACTCATGTTCAAGATGTTACTTGAAACTTCTCTCTCTTTTATTTTCATACCCATTTGTTATAACTTTGGCCCGATGCGCCATCGACTACTTTTGACTTGAATGATTTCATGATGCTTGACGATGGTTTCCAATGTTGAATTTTGTTTTTTTTACTCTGGTCGTGTTCCCTCAATACTATTTTGTTGATTTTCTTTACACGATTGTCTGGTGTTGTGAATACTTGAGTGACGAGTATGTGGAGGATTTCCTTTCGAGATATTAACATCCATTGGGTTGATGCTTTTTGTTGACATTGGACACAGATTTTCATTTCTGGTTGTAAAAACTCCTTTTGAGTCCTTGATTCTCATTGTGAAAGACTTTTGAAATAAACTGGCTCCTACTTGAGTCTCTTGATGATAGTTACATCGTTGACTAGTCATGTGGCGCTGGATATGTTTTTTTATCCAAGCGACTGGGCTACTTTAACTTTGTCTTATTCTGATAGAGATTTGTGGGCATGTACAGTTTTATCTGTTTGTCTCTTCATGAGTCTAAGGATATATTGAGGGGTCTACACTTTCCTCTTTGTGTCTGTGTCGTTGACTATAAGAAGAATCAATCTTGGTGTAAATGTTTTTTATTTTGAGGGGTGCTTCTTCTGTACTTTCTCCAGGTTTTCGCAATGTCCTTTTGACTATTGTGGTATTCGACTTGAGACAGTTGGCTCGTTGAATATTTGAATTTATCTTATCATTAACAGAATATCTCTTATTTTAAGAAAGGGCAGGGAACAAGTTCTCTTATTGGAACTATCTTACTTCATCTATGAGATTCTCATTTGGAACGTCCAAAATTGGATGACAATAGAATGAGTTTTCTCTTAAGGGGAGGAGAAAGAGATAAAGGATAAACCCCAGTCTCTCTTTTTTCTTGTTTACTTTTTTGATTCATGATGCTGATATTGTACTGCTTCTGGGTCTAGTTTTGTGTGTTATTTTGAACACCAGGGTTCAATTCTCTATTCTATATTTCTGTACATTAGTAAATTAATATACTGGTAAGGTAAAGGCTTTCTTGCACTTGTAGCAGAATTCAATCACCGTCCTGCCAAAGATTTCGTGCGGTTGTGTGGATCATTATTTAAGTCCTATTAGTATTCTGAGTGAGGATTGATTAGCCGATCTGCAATTAAAGTAGCCTGGTATGGGCCACATAAACGTCAAAAGTGTATCTAAAAATGAACGGTGCGGGAATCGAACCCGCGCCTAGTGCTTGGAAGGCACTTATTCTACCACTGAACTAACCGTCCTATTTACTCTTTCAAAGAAGAGCTGCTGTAAGTCCTTGATGTGTCCGTTTGGCAGAAGCAGCAAAAATAAAAAAACTTCCCCGCCAGGACTCGAACCTGGAATCTTCTGGTTGCAGAAGTAACTACTTAAATCGTAGCCAGACGCCGTGACCATTGGGCCACGAGGAACAGATTTTATCGGCTTCCAGGCGTTTCAAAAACAAAGTCATAAAAACGATTACGTAATAATAGTTCCATCACAAAACAATCTTTTTCCCCATCATTACATCTTTTCTATCTTTACCCATTTCACAAACATAACCCGCTTTGTCAAACAACCTGTGACAACCACTAAAACAAGTAAAAACACTCCCAACTCCCAAACTATGGGAGAATTCAAGTCGTCTTTTCAACGACGGAAAAAAAGCGTCTCCATCAGCAGCCAGTCCACCACAAACAACAACAACAACAACAACAACAACAACACGCCACCAGCGCCTTCAATGGAGACATCCACAACAAAGACATCGCCACAACCGTCGGAGAAACCTCATCAGGAACGATCTCGTGGAAGCCCTGGATCAGATTACTTTGATGCTACGAGTCCTAGCTCTCAGAGCTACGCAAGCAGAGAACCCAAGACACCACAAGGGGCCGATTCTCTCACGCATAATCATCTCAGTATGAACCATACCAACTATTCATCCTCACGCGTTCTGTTCCACGACATTCCAATAACACCTTCCGCTCTGAGAGATGGAGGATCACTCATAGGAAATGAACTGATTGACGAAACATCGTCCCGAGCTTGGCCAGAATCTCAACTCTACAACACGGCATTAATCCAACCACAGTCCCAATACTTTCCTTTACATTTACAACAGCCATTGAGAAGTCCTGTTCCACCGCAGTTGGCTCCCATGGACCATAATTTTAAGTCTGATCCAATGCAGTACTTGCTTGCTGAGGAGAAAGGTCTCAATCTAAGACTTCAAGAATTGTTGTCCATGCATGCTGAGATCTCCATGAAGGGCATGAGCACTCAAAGAGTACGAAAGCTCATTGGTGAAGAGTTTAAGAGTTTGAGCTTGGTTTACGACTCCATGAGAGAACTGTATGAGGTTCAGTACAAGAAAAGATTAGATATGCTACGTGCATTCGAAAAATGGGAAGTGGATAAAAAGACATTACTTGAGGAAGTTCAGGACATTCGAAGTTTTGATAATGAGGAGGGCAGAAGGTTGGTGCAACTCAAAGAGGAGGAACTTTCTGTACAAGAAGAGATTAGGAAAGTTGAGGAACGACTAAAACAGCTCAAGGATAAAAGAGGTGTTATAAGAGGAGAGATCAATCAAGTGGAGAGTATCATCGAGAGCAGGTCGAGTTCTCATTTGGAACAACTTCGTGATATCGAAGATTCAGAGAAACAAGCCATACTCAAGCTTTCTGAAGAGAAGTCCATTGCTTCACAGATGTCACAGATGAACTTCAATGAACCAACCTCGATGCTGGGCTCTTTTCTCTTGAGATTTGGTCCTCAGAGCTACATCCAGCAACCATCACCAATGCTGACTTTAGAGCAAGTTATGGAAGTTATCAAAAGACAATTAGATACATTTCAAGACTATGTGGATGACTATCTGAACAAGGGAAATGTCTACAAAGAGTGTTTGGTTATTTGGAAGGACATTTCTGAAGTTCTCGCTACCTTGGAGAAGGATTTGGCTGTTACATTAAAATCTCAAACATCTGATACCGCAGTCTCTGCTAAGGCTAAGATTGAGAAGTTGCTTATGATGGCATTGAGTACATTAGAGGAGAGAATGAACATTTTCAAAGAAATGAACGATGTTATGAAAACACTACTTCTCACTGAGATCTCCACTCTTCGGAAAGGTATCGATTTGATGAATCCGAAGAAGAAAGTTCAAGAGCTCAGACCATCTCCACTCCCTGCAAAAGTTGCACCTGCTGAAGCAACGCTCGCTATTTCCTCACCAGCTGATCCAGTTTTGTCCCCATCACCACCCGATATTGTTCCACTAAAATCCGCAAAGTCCAGGAGAAGCTCTTCAATCGCTGGTACGAGGTTGAAAGGTAACTTGGCCAATATGAAACCATACTCTGGGAACAAAGGTGTCAAAAATGATTGACACTATGAAACCTTCAATTTTACGACTATAATGAATGATTTATTAATAACAAATGCACGGGCTCTATAATGCAAGTAATGAAAACTTATATATCATAACAACGCAAAATTAAAATCAATGATTAACGCCTATGACGTCTTCTCTTGTTGCCGAAGTTGGATGGCGGTTGGTTCTGTCGTTTGTTACCAGATCGTGGAGCGACCATACCAGAGTTAGCAGGTCTTCGTGGTATAACACCAGAGTTTGATGGATTTGGAGGATTGACCTTACCAGTTCTGTATGAAGCGGTAGACTGGTTTGGCTGAGCGCCATCAAGAGCTGGGTATTGCTTGTAGGGTATCGGGATGACAGGACCTGACCTGAATGCAGCTGGGCCCTTTGGAAGATTCAATGGAATATTATACGCTGGACTGGACCCCGTAGGCATATCTTGTTTGCGACGTGGATCTGATGGCGGCTTGAGATCCGCCGATGGAGAAGATGATCTCATCATAGACCGTGGAGCTCCGAGTAGTACATTCTCTTTAGGAGTCTCAACATCAGGGGTTACTTCATCAGGAACGGGCCGCTCCTTGACACCGTATGTAGTATCTAACGAGGAAACAGGTTTTTTGGGTTCCGGAGCCTGAACTGTGCCAGAGTTTGAAGGAATCGGTGCAGGAGTTGTGCACGCATCAGAAGGTGGAACCAGGTTCCGCTGATCTGAACCATCCCTTTTTTGAACAGTGCGCCCAGAGGTAAAGCCCTTGACGATCTCCCCAAAGCAATCCCTCTCTTTCGCATTACCAATCAAATCTCTCCACAAGCTGTCCTTGACTAACGAGTCATGGTTACCTAGAATCCAAAGAGAACACTTCGGTCTAGTCAATGCAACGTTCATACGACGAAAGTCTTTCAAGAAACCAACGCCATGACCACTCGGATCTGCACGAACACATGACATTACAATAATTTCCTTTTCTTGACCTTGGAAACCATCAATGGTGTTAAAGCTGATCTCAGACAAAATACTCTTACCAAACTCTTTGATGAATGAATTACGAAGCAGCTGGTTCTGTTCCTTGTATGGCGTGATCACACCAATCTTATTCCTAAAGTCAAAACGTCTGAACTCATTAAGAAGCTTGTGGATCAACTCGATGCAGATGTCAACCTCGGTCTTGTTGGTGTATGAGAACGTCTTCTTGTTTTGAGACTGCATACCTTCAACGATGTCATAGAACTTGTATGGTGGGAAAAGTTTGTTCTGGTGCCACGGTCTTGAGGTAAGTGCATCATTCTTTGGGCCATCCTTCAATTCACCATCATAGAACTTCTTGGATGGGAATTGAGAGATTTCAGAGTTCATACGGTACTGGACGTTCAACAACAATGGCTTGTAACCCTTCGACATCCTCACAAACAAACTCTGGTCGTACTTGGCATCGGCAGCAGCACTGGATAAAACTGTTGGTGGTAACTGGTTTGGATCACCGACCATCACACAACGCTTACAGCCATATCTCAATGGTGTCACCACGGATAATTCAGTAGCCTGGCAAGCCTCATCAATGACAACAGAATCGAACTTGATACCTAAATTGGCCACCATGTCATGAGCAGAACCAGATAGTGTTGAACAGATGATCTCAGCATCGCCGAGGATCTTAGCCTGAGAGTTTTTTTTAGAGATCTCTCTGTTTCTGTATGCGGAGTTCTGTCTTTCTCTTTCCTCGTCCAACATTCTTTTGATTGTATTTATACGAGAAGTTAAAGTTCTCTTCTTCTCATAAATATCGTCACCTGCAGGGTTCTTCTCATCAGAAATCTGCTTTTTGCAGTCATCTATCTGCTTCTTTAACCCGTGCATCTCCGTAAGCAAAGCATCAATATTACTTCCAATTGGAGCAGTTTTACCAAGCTGAACATCAACCAACTCCTCCAAGGTAACATCTTTGACAGCAGCGTGCACAGCATCAGAGCGACCAAGACGGACTAACTTTGGAGTGTACTTCTCACCCTTGGAGTTGATAATACCGTCCTTCAAACGAATAACAAGCTCATCGACGGCAGCATTACTCGGGGCACATACCAAAACCTTTCTTGTCTTAGCAATGGATTGAGACGGAGCTGGCTGACCTGGAATGGAAATAACATTCGGGGATCTGAATGTTGACAACATATGACCAATGATCCCTAAAATCGTCTTGGTCTTACCAGTACCTGGGGGGCCTTGAATTAACGAGAAGCCGTTAGTGGCAACGGAGACAGAAATAGCTCTAGCTTGGGACTCATTAACATCATACTTTCTAACAATCTCTCCCACTTGAGCGTCGGAGGCCTGGGCAGGTGGAGTTGGCTCGGCTTTCAAGATCTGGTCAGATAAGTTGTAGTATCTCAATCCCATCAGAGAAGAGTATTCTCTTTCAATAGTTGTCATCTGCATGACTTTCATCATTAGAATAGGCATTTGAGGAGACAACCATTGATTCAACGAAGCAGCACGAGTAACTCTCAACGTAATATCAGCTCTATCACCCTTTAAGAACTTCACTTCATGAACCTTGGCGAAACAGGTCATCTTGCTGCTCTTAATGTCTCTCACACATGGATCATTTTTGTGCTTTTCATTGTCTGTCAAAGCCAAAACGACTAAATCAGATTCTGTGATACCACGGTCCTGAACCTCTGCCTTGGTAATGGAACAGAAAACTTCAAAAAAGTCATCGACACTGCTCTTAGCACCAACGTTGATACTGAGCGGTTTGGTGTCTTCTCTTGTTCGGGCAGCACAAATAGCTTGCCAACACTCAACTAACAACAACGGTTCGTAGATTCTCTCATACTGATCTGCATTGGAAAAGCTGTCTGGTACTGGCTTGAGATCTTTGATCTCTGAATCTGGGTAATTATCATTTCTGAAAAAGGACCACTTTAAGATCTTTCTGTACAATGGCTTCAAATCAATATTCAACCTCAATCTGCTGTACTCCTCTTCTCTCTTCTTCTCATCCACAACAATTATTTTTGACTTGGATATTGAGCCACCGATTATCCCGATGCTAGGCTTCTTCTCGGTTGGTTTAGGCCTCTTACCCTTATTCAGACTTGATCCTGGGGTGAACAACTTTGTGTGCTTGATTGGGCCCTGTTGTACCTCTTCTTCTTCCGAATCACTGCTATCAGTATACTCATCAGCGTCATCAACAGAGACCTTCTTGTGCTGTTGTTGCATAGCAGCTCTCTTTTCCTTCAGTCTCATTCTCTGAATCTCCAGACTGCTCAATGGAAGAACCTTTTTACCAGGTGCCAATGGAGGACCCTTTGCGAGACTCGTAAAACTAGTCACCTTGAGCTGTTTTGTTGGACGAGGAGCGGTTGTAGAAGCAATTCTTGCAGAAGTGAGCTTCGAAGAGTTGGATTGTACTGTGGATCGTGAGTTGTTGTTGTTAGTTGGGGAAGACGGAACCTCAATAACCTCACGCTTTCCGAGCTTTTCTAATTTGGCAAGTCGGTATGCTTCAGCCTTGTTGATAACTGTCTCAACAAGCTCGCCGTCCAAGAATCGTGCTCTGTCCAAGATCTCCTCAGACTGTGACTGTGTAAGCTTGTTGTTGAAACCCTTGGACCTTGAACCATAACGTGCCAATAACTCGACAACCTTAGGCGACAGTGTATAGCTCAACTCTGTTGCAAGATCAACAGTAGCAGAGATTAACTTCACACAGGAAGCAAGCAATCCAGGGTCACTCAATCTCAACCAAACAAGCATGTGCTCAAAACTATTGGTGATCTCTTTGAAAACAGAAGCAGAATCACCTTCTTGGAATACCTCTTTAATGGACTTGAAGCAACCAAGCACAGCATGTGAGAGATCCAAGGTGTTTCTAGTGAATTCCACCAGATCAGAGTACTTGGTAGCCCACTCCAGTGTCTTAACGTAAATCATGTCCAAAAACTTCCAGCATCTATTCCAGAATGTGACCAAAGTGTCTCTTGTAGAAGACGTGAATCCCCCATGTTGGTAGAAGAGACCATCGCCTGGACTGTTCAAAGCTTGAATAACATCTGTCAACACCATCACAGCACGTGGACACGGTTCATAGAACTCAATAAAGATCAAGTTGGTCAAACTATCATTGATTGCAGTTATACCTGATTCAAAGTTGTTGGAGAGTAATGACTGGACACCCTCCAATCTTCCATCAGCATCAAAAGCCTGATACATGACATCAATAGCAGACTGATAAACGTCGTCATCTGGTGAGAAGATACAAGCCCAATAACCTCTTAAGCTCTTGGAGTTGGATAGCATCTTCTTTATGTGTTTAGAGTCAACATCACTTAGCTTTCTGAGGAATTCGGCAATAAATGACAGAAATTTTTCGGTCTCCTTTACAAAAGCTCTGTCACCAAGGGGAACAATGGTAGAAGTGTTATCCATGACACACAACACTTGGAAGCAGAGCTCAAGCTGATGGTTGAAGTTTTGTCTTAAAATGTATTGGAACAACTGTGGAGAGAACCTGAGTGTTGATGGGTTCTTACCACCATAAATGACATAACTATTTTGAGCAAATGTTAGAAAATCAAAACGTAAAGCGGCAGTAATAACAGCGGTGGAGACTTTTCCAATGTGAGCATTCTTCACTCTTTCCTCCTGTGGGAAAAAGATGGATGTGTATGTCGCATAGTCAAAAAACCGAACAAGCTTGCTGTTGATGACCACTCGGGCATCACTTCTGGCAAGAAGGTCAGTTGTGAGAGCCTGAGTATAGAGCTGACCTGGAATTTCCAAAGCCTTGGAGAGCATGGTACAGGCGCGAGAGAAAAGAAGTGACTTGATATCCAAAGGAATGGGGTTGTTTGTCTCTAGTAATCCAATAAACTGCAATGACATGGTTTCAATTGATTTGAGACTCTGAGATTGATTTAAGGAATCCAAGAATGGGTCGATCCAGTCAAATAAGTCTGAAAGTCTAGCCATTGGATCTAGCTCGCCTGCGATTGACTTGATGTCTTTCAAAAAGCAAAGGTGATCAACAAAATGAGGATTTCTGATAATGGAACCCATAATGTTCTGAAAAGTGAATTCACCAATCTCACCCCAAAATTTAGCACCAACACGTCTCAGCATCAATTCCAAGAACCTCAAAATATATGGCAGTGGAGTGTTTGGATAGGAGAGCAAATCGTCTCTTAAGATGAGAAAAATGGATAGCTGACAAGGACCTGATTTGTCGCCATCCAAGTCAATTACCCTGGAACGAAAGAAATGTGCCAGCCATTGCAAAATGGCAGATGTGTCAGCCAATTTGAACAATGGGTAACAGCTTCGGTAAAATCTTTCTCGAGCAAGATCATCCGGGACATGAATCTGTTTGTCCTGGTCCTTCTGCAGCTCCCTCATCTGGTGCTCAAACTCCTCGACAACATCATTCGGTATCTGCGATATCATAAGAAGAGCATTTGGATCATACAATTGTTCGAGCATTCTGAAGGCCCACTTCCTCTCCATGTCATCACCTTCGTTCGCCAAGTACAAGTAGCCTGGAGAAAGTGCAACAGCCTTGGTAACAGCTTCGTGATCATTTCTCAACAAGATTCGGAGTGCTATGACGAATGAAGTTTTGAGCTCTAAGTTCAAGCGAAGCATTTGCGGACCTGAGAAACATTCAATAAAGGATAGCACCAACTCATCGGAGATCTGTGCTTTGGGACTGATGGTGGTGAGGGATTCATAGGCCCTCAAGGCATTCACAAGTCTGGGAAGTAGTCTCTGGGCTTCCCATGTCATTATGATATCTGAGAACATCTGGACTCGATCCTGGGGAACACCGCGATCTTTCATGAAGGTCTCTTTTAGCTGGACCCGTGATCGTTGAAACAGTGCTACGCAATTCGGGCAGTTATTGAGAGACTCCGACACTCTCTCTTTGTACCAGTCAAGAGCTGCAGAGTCAGTTTCAAAAGAGAACAAGATCAGTGCATGGGAAGCAGCAGGGTTGATTGCCCTGTCGCAAAACAAGTGGATTCCCTCATACGCGTGGATGAAATTGATAGATAACTGAATGGCTTCCTGTTGGAGCAGGTCGTTCGTTGGTTCCTCGTGTGATCTCTTCAAGAGCTCTACAAGCTCCTTGATAGCCGAGTCCTGGACCGTTGGCGTCAAAGCGTCAACAGGATCGTGGTCTCCCATTATGAGTGTGGGTGTATGAGCGATATGTGAGAGGATACCAGAGGAATGCAGAGCGAGCGGTAAGCTTTAAGAAGCCAAAAAATGTGTCTATGGAGTAGATATCCCTGGTTTCTAGTACTCGGCAATCAGCTCAACGCTGTGCTAGAGGCAATATCTCAGGTGGTGGCGCGTGGCGCGTTGTTTGAAGCGTTCTTCTTCTGAAAGTTGCCTTCTCTTTTTCAAACGCGTCTTTTCTCAGCATGATGAGCTTTTGGTGTAGTTTGCGTACTTTCTCGACTTTCGCGAAGCTCTGGCGGTTAAACCTGTCAGCACCTCAAAACGACAAGTGAGGGTGTTTCACTCAATAAAGAGCCTGTCACGAACCAAACCACCAACTCCTACCACAAATATCTTACAACTTCATTATCTGTGATCAACAATGAGGTATGTCCTTCTGCTTTTGAACTTCATGTTTCTCCCTCATTGGCGCAGTGCGTCCCTCTGGCCAATGATGAATGCCCCTCCGAATCACGCAGTGTGTCAACAAACTAACTTTCTCTCAATTCCTAAACAGTGGAAGATTTGTTCGTGCTTCAAAGTACCGCCATGTGTTTGGCCAACCTTCTAAGAAGGAGCTCTGTTATGATAACATCAGAGTCTCCACCAATGCCTGGGATTCCAACTTGATCAAGGTATGTGTTCCCACCGTACTTTATCGGACCAACTATCAAGCTCGTCACACCCAACTTACTAACGCACACACACATTCACCCAGGCCAATGGTAAGTATATCTCAGTAAACTGGAACGCTTCAGGAGGTGGTGCTTTTGCTGTTATCCCACTCAACGAAGTCGGAAAGGCCCCAGACAAAGTTCCACTGTTTAGAGGTCATACGGCTACAGTGCTCGACACCGACTTCAACCCTTTCAACGACGATATCATCATTTCCGGTTCTGATGACACCAAAATTGGTATTTGGAAGGTGCCAGAGGACTACTCCTTTCATAACTACACCACCGCTGATGGTGACATCAAGGACGTTGCTCCAGTTGCTCTCTACTCTGGCCACAAGAGAAAAGTTGGCCACGTTCAGTTCCACCCAACAGCGGAAAACGTTGCGGCTTCCTCCTCGTTGGACTACACCGTAAAGCTGTGGGATGTTGAGAGTGGTAAGGACCAGATCACATTGGAGCACAAGGATCTCGTTACCTCTTTTGCATTCAACTACAATGGTAACTTGCTTGCCACTACATCCCGTGATCGCAAGCTCCGTGTTTGGGATATCAGATCCAACACGATTGTGAGTGAAGGTGCAGGGCACACAGGCGCTAAGGCTTCAAGAGTTGTCTGGTTGGGTAACTCTGACAGAATCGGTACCACGGGTTTCTCCAAGTTATCTGACCGCCAAATGGCTGTTTGGGACGCTGGTAACATTGGCGCTGGCCCAATTGGTGGTTTCTACTCGATTGATTCCTCTGCTGGTATTTTGATTCCATTCTATGACGACTCGACAAACATCTTCTACATTGGTGGTAAGGGTGATGGTAACATTCGTTACTTTGAGTTTCAGGATGATGAGTTGTTCCCATTGTCGGAGTTCCAATCTGGAGATCCACAGAGAGGTTTGGCTGTTGCTCCAAAGAGAACAGTTAACACTGCTGATAATGAGGTTGTGAAGGCCTACAAGACTGTGAACGACCAGATGATTGAACCAATCTCCTTCATAGTTCCTAGAAAAGCTGAGGTCTTCCAGGATGATATCTACCCAGATGCTCCATCCGACAAGCCTGCTCTGTCAGCTGAGGAATGGTTCGGCGGTAAGAGTGTTGAAGGTCCAATTTTGATGTCTATGGAGGATTTGTTCAATGGTACTGAACCATCCTTGAGACCATCTTCCAAGGTTTCTGCTCCAAAGAGCACTCCACTGCAAGAGTCTCCAAAGCCAAGTTCCACCTTGGCCTCTCCTAAACAAGCTGAGTCATCCTCGCCAAAGAAGTCCTCTGCTTCCCCAGTGTCAGCTTCTCCAAAGAAAGAAGACTCACATACTCCTTCTTCGTTTGTTGCTCCAAAATCTAAGGTTGACGACCTACTACAAAAGGACGAGGTAAACTCGTTGCTCAAGAAAGTGGACACCTTAGATGATGAGAAGGAGCCAACAAGAGGAAGTGAAGTCACTGAAGATGAGTGGGCTGAGATTCCAACCCCAGTGAGAGAGATTAAACCAGAGATTGTGAAGGACGAGCCAAAGAACATTGAGGTTAAGAATGATGAGCCAAAGAAAGTTGAAATCCAGAAGGAGGAACCAAAGGTTGAGCCAGTTTCTTTGAAGGAAGAGCCAAAGAATACTGCAAAAGAGGTTAAGGCTGAGGCTAAGGAGGAGAAAACCGAGAAGCCAGCTGACTCTAATGGTTCCAAGCCATTGACACTTAAGGGATCTATTGAGAAGCTCTCCTCCGTTGTTGACCATTTTGAGAGTGTGGTTGCTAAGCTTGAAGCTGCTAACATAGAGAGGGATGTTAGACTAAAAGCATTGGAGGAGAAGATCCAGGAGCTACTGGATAAGAAATGACCTTAGATTTTAAGACTACTTGATTATAGATCTGATATATGTTCTCTCACTCTTTATTTTCAGTAACTTGTCTCCTTAAGATTTCCTAGTATTAATCAGTCATATGGAAGTACAAATAAACAAGCAAAATTTCAAATCAATTTGATTTGGAGAATTTGGAGAACCACCTTTTAGCATTTGACAAGTTCTCCCTGGCAATAGTAAAGGAGGATTTTGAGAAGATATCATCAATCTCCTCCAAGGTCCTGTCCTTTGTCTCAGGCATAAAAAAAAACTGGTACACCAATCCCAAGACTGCGATACCACCATAGAAACCGAGAGTCAAACCGGTGTACGTGAAGGCATCCTGCATCTTTGTAAAGTTGTAGGTGACAATGAAGGACCACAAGTACAAAAAGGTGGAGCAAATTGTCATACCCAAAGGTCTTGTCTTCAAGTCAAAGGACTCTGCTGGGATAACCCAGGTCAAACAAGCATAGGAGCCAAAGAATCCCATGTACAAAATAATACCTGTCAAGTATACACCTTCTGCAGCTGGCAAATTTGTGTCTACGTCAACTTGGTAACCAGCACCAACAAAGACAAGACCAATGATACACCCGATAATGTTCATACCCCAAGTACGTCTGCCAAACTTGTCCATGTACAAGATAGCAGGAATGGTACCGATAAGCAAAGACCCACCACCTACGAGGGACATAAAGACGGAATGCTTCGTAGAGAAACCAATGTTTTCCATCAATGTGGAGAGATAGTAAAGCACACCATTGATACCAGACATCTGTCCAAAGAAGATCATCATTGAGCCGTAGATCAAAGCACGACGGTTTCTTGGGATGAGGAAGAGCTCCATGGCAACTTGGAAACGCGATTCTTCCTTTGCACGCTCATGTTCCTGGAAAGCAGCTTGTCTCATCTCAAGGAACTCAAGTTGATTCTTCTTGTCGCTGATGTCTCTCAGTCTTTTCCAGACGGCAAAAGCTTCACCGATTCTGTTCTTGTGGACGAGGTAT
Organism: Petasospora petersonii; assembly: GCA_030574135.1. Lineage (NCBI taxonomy): Eukaryota > Fungi > Ascomycota > Saccharomycetes > Phaffomycetales > Wickerhamomycetaceae > Petasospora > Petasospora petersonii. Next base: position 5,325 of record JAJMEM010000045.1, on the reverse strand, counting down.
CTTGGTGACTCTGGCAAAAAGAACATTCCAAAGAACAACGCAGTGGAGAAGACCAAGGAAGAGCCGACCATGTATCTCCATCCACCAGTGACATCATAAAAGATAGCAGCCACAGCGTAACCGAGCACTTCACCCAGGGCGATGTTGAACTGGTAAAGAGATACAATATTACCACGGACGTTTGCTGGGACGGACTCAGAGATGTAGATACCAACACAACCACCCTCGATACCGACACCGACACCAAGAAGGAATCTTCCAGCGTACATCATCTGGTGAGAAACGGAGCCAGCACAGATAGCAGAACCAATGGTGTACCAGATACAAGAGATGATGATGGACATTTTTCTTCCAAAGTACTCGTTCAAAGGGGTCATCATAATGGAGCCGGCCATGGCACCGAGGGGCATCAGGGAGGAGGTAAGGGAGGCCTCGTGCGAGGTCAGATCTAGAGCTGGCTTCATACCAATGGAGGCACCAGAGATAATAGATTGGTCCAGACCTGAAAGAAGGCCTGCAGCAGCAGCGAAGAAACCAAGGAGAAAGACCATGTTGTTCTTGTTCTTGAAGTTGAGCTCAACCTCGAGAGCAATCATGCGCTGAAACCATGTTCTTTCTTGCTTGTAGTTGGCAGCGAGAACCTCAAGCTCCTCAAGTTCCTGCTCAAAGTTAAAGTTTGAGTCATTTTGGGTTCTGTTAATCTTTTCGTGTGTCTTGTCGACGTAGACATCTGTGTTTTCGTTGAAGGAGTTGGTGCGGGAGGAGTGCTCCTCGCTAGCTTTCTCGAGGACTCCTGACATATTTTTTCTGTTGCTTTGCTATTGGTTGTTGAAAAACGGAACAATTCCACTGGAAAGGAATTATGTCGGAAATTTATATTTGCTTTATATATAGGTGGTTTTCCCCCAAAGGGCCCGGAATAACCACATCTACATCTGTCCCCCAGACTGATGCGTGTTCTTGGTTGGGGAAAGCGGCAGACCTGCATGCATGCATGTCCAACAAAACTTTTAGTCTGGTATTTGTGTGTCTCAATCTGCAATCGTGTACCTTTGTGGATTGAACTTAAAAGCACGAGTCTGTGGATCGTCGTAAATTCTCATCTCCTTTTTGTACATTGATATTGGAAGGGGAAAGTGTTGTAGGCTGCTTCACTCCACTAACAACGATCTCCTCAAAACATCACTTGGAGAATATGAATAGCTGCATGTTTTTTTCTCTACTAGAACGGTAAATTCCGCAGGAATTGCTGAAAACAAATAAGAAATCAAAAGACGAGCGATAATTGATGAGATCATTGGGTTGCGTCGCCAAGACCGCACCCCGGAGAAACTGCGGCAAAAGTGTCCGCGTTTATTTCCTTTTTTTGTTACTTTTTGTCCAGCTTTCTGATTAATTCTTCCGCTTTCTAAGAAGCAAAAAAGACAAAGGAGTACAATGTTTGTAGCTAGTATATTTTCAACCCCAGAGAATCAGATAAAGAGCTTCCTACCCTCGTGCCGTGAGGAAAATGGAACAAGAACAGGTTACAGAGAATAGAGAACGGTAAGGGTTGATGACTCTGCCCCCCTCCCGCGTTGCCTAGATCTCCCCTCCCCCCTTAGACGTGTCTGTCATGTCCAAAAAAGAAAAAGACACACGGGAGATCCGAGACACACTGAGTCAAAAATACAAATCATCCCGATATTCAATGATGAAAGGGCATCAACCAAAGCTTTCAGCTGAGAAATAGCCACCTCTGGCTCGATATACTTAGCACTAGGTAACGTGGTTATGAAATGATATATATAGCAAGTGAATACACACAATCCCAATTCTTACTTGGAGCAAATCTATTTTGATCCTTCTCTCTTTCTCTCCCTGAATCTGTCCATTCCGAGAATCGTTTGCTTAACTCCGGAATGACTCTCAAAAAATTCTCCGAAACCTGCGCCTATTCGGAATTCATCCCTTTCAGCTCACATTCAAGTGCATACACTTTTTTCCATCTTTCTTTCTAAAAGTTCACAAAGACTTGGGACAAATGAGACGTCTATGAATGCATTTAATCACGCGCTGTCTGGATTATTCATCTCCTCCTCCCCCTCCTCCTCCCATTTCATCTACATCTACATCTGCAGAGAGTTTATACGAAGAACAAAAATAAATAATCAAACAACAGAGGATTTCAAAGCGTGCTTAAACACACGATATGCCTTTGGTCTCTGCATATCCTTTTCAGACCAATTTGGAGCATCCTCGTGGCTTGGTGGTGTAACACTGTGCTCGACAAGAGATTCAGTCGGTGGGAAGAAGTGACAAATAAGCCAGTAAGTAACGAACGCAGAGCTAAAGGAGTAAAAATAACCAATCAGGTACAAGTTTAGTACACCTTTTGGCATCATGATGCTGGTGTTGATGTAGGTGACGAGTCCTGGTAACAGTGGGACAAATCCAACAAGTAAGGGTAGAATCGTTCTCCAGTTGGTCCCATACTTCCCAAACCTGTAAATTCCTTTCGGATCATACAACTGCCGGTAATCATACTTCGTCTTATGCACAATGAAATAGTCACAAATCAAAATCGCAGCAATTGGACCAAGGAAAATGGCATAACCACCCATAAATGCAGTGAAAGTGGTTGCATTGGCCAAAACCTCCCATGGACACAGGGCCCAACCTCCAAGTGCCATAACAATATACTGGCCACGACGGATGTTAACGTATTTCGGGAACAATGCAGTCAAGTCATTAGCAGCTGAGATGGAGTTTGCAGAGATGTTGATACCGATCTGAGCAATCAAGTAGGATAGGGCAACGAAAAAGGCAGCTGTACGTCCCCCTGCTGTGTCGATCCACTTCTGTGCAATTAAGAGTGGGTCCCATAACACCTCTCCATAAATGATTTTGGACGCAATTCCACCAACAATTCCCATTGGAGTCAAGATACCTTGGTTGATTGGAATGGCGTACAACTGGGAGAAAGATGCATATCTATTCTTGGAGTATCTCGTGAAATCATTCACATTGACAGCCATAGTAGCGTAAGAGGCAAAACAAGTGGCAATGCATTGAACAATCAGCCAGTGTAACTGATACCCTGAAACAGTGTTTGGCTGGTTCCAGATCTTGCTTGCACCACCGGCCTTTTGGTTCATGTATATCATCATGGCAATACCAACGATTGGACCAGTAGCCATCTTAAATACTAAGAATTGACGAATGTTCTGCGCCTTGATGTAGTGGAATGGGATGCAAATGACGCTGTATATAAAGTAACAGAGCATCATTTGGGACGTAGTAGCATTCGATGAAATGTGGTCAGGCATATTGCCAAATCTTGGTGACATGGCGAGAATCAGGGTTTGGACACACTCTGCACCGGTGTAGGCGTTAATACCGTAGTAGTAGGCTCCAACAATAAATCTGATAAAGATTATGACGTAGGAGAAGTAGAAGCCAAACGAGGCTCTCGACTGGACAGAGAATGGGAGGTGGTACTTGGAGCCAACGAGACCATGAACTGAAATAACAATGGAGTTTAAGAGATAGCCTGCCAAGTTACAACCAAAGAACAGTCCTGGAGACAGTCCAAGCTCAATGAAAGAACCAGCTGTTCTCCATGACGAAGCAGAATAAGAGTCTGAAATCCAATAGGCCATGAAATGATATGGCTTCCACTGTTGGTCTTTTATCGGAGTCGGCTCCATGTCAGCATTACTCCATTTATGAACACCATCGTAGTTATTAACAGTCAGCCATTTGTGGACTCGCTTGAGCCCCGGAAGCCTTCTCCTCTGTGTGATTTCCACAGATGGTACCTCCTCCAATTGAGTAGAAACGACCTGTTCTTTCTTCAAGTCCGTGGACATCATGCAAAGAAATATGAGTACGTAAAAAGCAATTAGATGTACGCAAGTGTCTGGAGAAGAGAGATAGAGAGAATTCAGTGTATAAATATGGTACCTTGTTAACCGGAGTTGTGATATAACACCGTCGGTGGTACGGGAGTGAGGAGAGAGAGAGTATTGTTTATCTCCTGATTATGTGAAGATACACTTCAAGAGCACAGACCGGCAACAGCCCCTCGAGAGATCACGATAATACCGGCTATGCCTTGCAAAGAAGAAGAAGAATACAAGACTCTTTTTTATTGTTCTTTCCGTTCACTGATAATCCTCTCTCCTTAAAACTTTTCATTCTGAAACAGTATATATAAAGAAAACACCTATCTGTAAAAGCAGAAATATCCAAATAAAAAAAAGCCGTTCAAGCACCGCTATCAAAATTTTAAAGCCGCTTAAGTCTCTCTTTTCTTTTTTTTCCTTCTCATTGCATGTACGTATATTTCGCCGTATGTCTGAGAAAAAATTTAGCTGTCACCACAACTGTTATCAATGATGATTGTCTCTTGTCTCATAATCCTCACTTTTTTCTCTAGTTGTGCTTATCTCTCCTAATTCCTGAGAAACCCATTATCGGAGTTTTTTCCCCTTTTTTTTGACAGTGAAAATTATTTGGGCGAGGGGCAAAAGTACAGGGGGTTTATCTCTTCATGATGTAATGTAGAATTCTCAAGCAGCTTCTACTTGTTAAACAATAGGTATGAAAAGGTAAGGATGGACCTACCTGATAGATCATCTCCGTGTGGTAAGCAAAACTACCTCCCATCAGTATATAAGAAATGGAAACCCATGCACCAATCTCTCCACCCGGACACCTTTTCTGCTTCTATTTTCCGCAAAATTGGAAAACCCGGACATCAGCTAGTTGAGCATTCCAATTGAATTAAATCAGAAATTGGCCGAATTAATGGCATTCATGGTAAATAATTCAAAGTTTCCTATATGTTTCATGCTTTATCTACTATATCACACCTCTCAAAATCTCCAATTTCAAAAATTTCACTAAGAATTCTTTCTCCCTTTAGAGAAATAGTTAAAAGCATTGATAAGGAAGAAGCTTCTTAATAACCTCTTTTCTAGATATTTTCAATAAATCAGGAATATTATCAATAATTATCCATACAATGCATTTCAACATAGCTAATGCATTATAATGATCAATTGGCAGCTTATCTTGAGTATACTGCTGTAAGGGCCATCTTTATGACTCCACAGCATATATAACTATCATGGTTATCATAAAAACCTGTCTATAAATATGAGACCCTGCGTTGCCCTCAACTAATCAGAGAGAAGTCTAAAATGATGGTTAAAGTCTATGAACTAAGTACATGAATCTGAATCAATCAGCAAGAATCTTCAAGTCCTTCTGCTTGGCTTGTAACTCAGCTAAACGCTTCTCAAACTTTTCCTTTGGTTCGCCGGCTGGCCATCTCAAACC
>JAJMEM010000044.1:0-31063 GCA_030574135.1 Petasospora petersonii | reverse complement strand
AAGATTTAGTTAATGACTGTTTTGTTTAAACAGTTGTTTGGATTATAACTGAGGGAGAGAGAAAGATTAGCTGACTAAGCATATATACTTTCCCCCTACTAATACTAGTACCGCGCACTATTGCTGCATAGCTTTGTTAGAGACAACAGGAATCACGGGATATCAAAGATTGAATAAATAAAGTAGAGGTTTTCTCAACTAGTCCTTTGTTTTTTCAAGGGCTGCTTCTCCTCTGTCTCTTCTTTTACAGCCTTTACTTCCATACCGTGCTCTAACAGCCTCATACACCAAGCTCCTTGCTCCAAAGTCGTCATGTTGAACTCAAAAGCTGGTCCACATAGATCGTACCACCAATCCACATACTCCATATACTCTCCAATCGTATACTTCAGTTTACGATAATCTTGTCCTTTAGCTTGGTTAAACACCCACTCAGCTGCCTCATCACTGAAAAACGGTGGAGCACTCGTAGTTATCTCACACAACAACGACAGAATCAACGAAGCAGTAGCAGGCCCGACACCACGGAGAACACAGAGACCCTTACACGCTGACTTGACTATCCGCTTGTAGTTCTCCTTCGACTTGTCTGACAATTCATCAAACTGTAACATCGTCTTGAACCCACTCGTCGTTGCATTGATGACTGCCTCATCAGAGTTTTGAGCAATGAGCTTCGGTAACGTAGGTCTGAATTTGCCCTTTGTCAGCTTCCAATCCATCAATTTCTTCAATTCATCTAATGTAAGAGAAAGATCTTTCCTCTTACCTAACTCCACTGGAAGATCATTCCGCCACTTATCGAGTGGCTCAAGCTTATCATTCCTTGATAGTTGACGCGTAAAGGAAGCATAACAAGTTTTGTGGGTGGTTATAAGCTCGTTAATTAGTTTGGACAATGAGTTATCATTTTTAATACTTTTGATGGACGACTTCGGTGGCATCTCTCCTAAAAGAAAGAATAATATGATAAATTGAGAAGATTATAAGGGGTAAATATAAAGAGGTAAGTATATAAGAGATTGACATCACACCTTTTTGTTTCTTGTCACGTGTTTTCGCGCAAACAGAAAAAACTACATTCTCTGATGACTTTTTCTTAAAAAACACCGATGAATCATCACACCGCTCATCTCTCCCAGCTCATCTCTCTCAGGATCATCAACAATACAAAATACTAAAGCCATGGTTGAACTTTACTCTGATAAGTCCAAAGGCCTTTTGGCATTTTCAAACAACTTGAAGCTTGCCATTGCAGCTGAGGTCTTCCAACAGAAGCTTGATACTGATGCTGGTATGTTTTTCTTATCAAAAACTCCGGAGTTTTATAAAACAACTCCCTTAATTAGGATCCTCAAATTACTAACTTCTTCTATCCATAGAAAAGCCATCCTTAGTTCTAAGATCCAATGGTGTTGAAATCACTGAGGCTAATGCCATTGTGAAGTTCATCGCTGGTGATTTTGCCAACACAGACGCAATCGCTTTTGAAGAGGACGTCCTCTACCCACAGTTGAAGAAAAACTCTACTGATGCAGACGTTCTCTCAAAACTCCCAACCACAAAGGTTACCGATCTCACAGCATCCAACATCATCCTTTTCTCCTCGTCATATGCCATTTCTTCGACTGCTTTCCCAGAGTTTTCTTCCCTTGAGCCTGTGACAAGAGCCATCGCCACTGCTAAGAAGATTACGTCGTTGGAGCGTCCAGTCCCAAAGAACACCAATGCCATCAACATCGTTGAGGAGTACGCAGTTGAGAAGCAACCAGCTGAGATCCTCCCAGATCCATCAAAACGTAATATCTTGATCACATCGGCTTTGCCATACGTAAACAACGTCCCACACTTGGGTAACATTGTCGGATCTGTCCTCTCTGCCGATATCTTTGCCCGTTATGCAAAGGCTAGAAATTACAACACCCTCTTTGTCTGTGGAACTGATGAGTACGGTACTGCTACAGAGACTAAGGCATTGGAGGAAGGCGTCACACCAAGAGAGTTGTGTGATAAGTACAACAAGATCCATGCCGAGGTTTACGACTGGTTCCAGATCGGATTCGACTACTTTGGTAGAACTACTACACAGCAGCAGACCGATATTGCCCAGGATATCTTTTTGAAATTGGAAAAGAATGGATTTTTGGAGGAACAGACTATGGATCAGTTGTACTGTCCAGAACACAATGGTTACTTGGCTGACAGATTTGTCGAAGGTACTTGCCCAAAGTGCCAGTATGAGGACGCTAGAGGTGACCAGTGTGATAAGTGTGGCTCATTGCTTAACCCATTCGAGTTGATTAACCCAAGATGTAAGATTGACAACGCAACCCCAGTGCAGAAGACTTCCGAACACGTCTTCCTCTCTTTGGACAAGCTAGAGCCAGAGCTAACGGAATGGTACAAGGCCGCTTCTGAGAAGGGAGACTGGTCCAGAAACTCCAAGAACATCACCAACTCTTGGTTGAAAGAAGGCTTGCACCCACGTTGTATCACCAGAGATTTGAAGTGGGGTACACCAGTCCCATCCGAAAAGTACAAGGACAAGGTGCTCTACGTCTGGTTCGATGCCTGTATTGGTTACGTGTCCATCACAGCTAACTACACCAAGTCCTGGGAGAAATGGTGGAAGGACCCAGAGAATGTTAAGTTGTACCAGTTCATGGGTAAAGACAATGTTCCATTCCACACAGTCATCTTCCCATCTTCCCAGATTGGTACCAGAGATCCATGGACACAGTTGTATCACTTGAACACCACCGAGTACTTGCAGTACGAAGGTGGTAAGTTCTCCAAGTCCCGTGGTATCGGTGTCTTTGGTAACAATGCTCAGGACTCTGGTATCCCACCATCAGTGTGGAGATACTACTTGGCTTCTGTCCGTCCAGAAACTTCCGACTCCCAGTTCTCTTGGGACGACTTCCAGTCTAGAAACAACAACGAGTTGCTTGCCAACTTGGGTAACTTCGTAAACAGAATCGTCAAATTCGTCAATGCCAAGTACAATGGTGTGATTCCTGAATACAACCCAGAACTTATCGCCAATTACTCCGACCTCACCTCTGATCTGAACTCTATCCTCTCTTCGTACGTCCAGGAGATGGAGGCTGTACACGAGCGTAAGGGTCTTGAGGTGGCTATGAACTTGTCTGCTAGAGGTAACCAGTTCCTCCAGGAGAACAAGCTCGACAACTCCTTGTTCAACAACACCCCAGACTTGGCTGACGCTGTTGTTGGTGTTGGTTTGAACATTGTTTATTACGTCGGCTCTTTGATCTACCCATTCATGCCAGAAACCACAACACAGATTAATGAGATGCTTAGAGCTCCAAAATTGGCTATTAGAGACACATTTGATTTGGCATTGAAAGGTGGTCACTGTATTGGTAAAGCTCAGTACTTGTTCAAGAGAATTGATGATGACAAGGTTGCCTCCTTGAGAGCCAAGTACGGTGGTAAGCAGGAGTAAACGTTCCTTTTTGCTAGAGATCATTTTTATAACTAAATATAGATTTCTTTTGTTTAACAATTACTCAATCTTTAACCCTGACATTTGATGCTCCACACCCTGAGGAGAGTTGGTATCTGTCTTTCTCTGTGGAGTGAGCAACCCGTGATCCATATAACCAGGTGCGACTCTCCTCATTCTCTGTTCCCACTCTTCATACTCTTTCACTTCCCGCGTGCCATATTGGCTCAATGATGATTTCACATGCTCACATTCCTTGATCCATGCTACCAAGTTCTCCTCGGACACTTGCGTTGGGGGTAACGCTAGTGGCAGTGGTGTGTATGAGTATGATAAGCGTGTTGGTCTTGGTGGGAAGAGCGTTGATGTGAGCGGTATTTGCGATAGAATTGGATGGTTATCGCTCATTGTGATTGTTGAAACAAATAGAAGTAGATCGATGATACGGTAACAGTATTCAGCTGTAGGTGCTAATAATAGAAAAGAAAGGCTCCAAATGGCGGTCCTTTTAATAGGCGACACCAATGGAACGGTCAAGGGAGTGTGGTAGCCTTCGCGCAATGCCTTTGAGGAGAAGGAGACACCCGTACACCATGTGGAAAGGTGTCTGTTATAGTGTGAGCCTTATTTGATCTTGGTAACCTTGTGCTCTCTGATTGATAATTGTAGACACACGTTAAATAAACAGAGAAAATGCACAATGAAATTAATTAAACTCTCCTTATTCACAATACTCCCCTTCACGATTGCACATGGCACCCACCACGATGATACAGATCTTCATCAGAGCGTTCCTGAGGGCACAACGTGGGAGCAATGGCACATGAAGGAAGAGCACGGCATTGATGAATACGACGCGGAATTTTTCTTCAGACTACATGATATGAGAAACAAAGGATACATGGATGGTAATGATATATTGAACACTTACGGCTTGTTTAGGGACGAAGTTGTCGGTAAAGGTGATGGTCTCGGTACTCATGACGACTCAGAGACAATTAGTGAAGAAACCAAAAAAGAAATTATCCATGAGATTTTGACCATGATGGACGCCAATGATGATAATAAGGTAACTAAGGAGGAATATTTGAAATATGCCGAAAATGGTGGCCGCTTCCCAGATTTGCAAGTTGGTGTTGGTCATCATGGCGACTTTGAACATGAGTATGAGGTCCATCACTGGAACAGGTACCACAGAGACAATGATCCAGAGGTCAAGATTGTTCACAAAGAAGATGTGGAGCATGAGTTGCTACACCATGAACACGAGATTGAGCACGAACAGAACATCCCGGGACTTCTGAAGCTCACTCTTGAACAATTTGAGAAGCAGATCAACCTGAATGCTGTTCCAAGTAAGTATAGAGCATGAAAGTACAACCTTTTAATCGTCAACTCATTAATAATTATTGTAGAATACTATGTAGCGTTTGCTGTAGACTCTCCAGATCATACAGCTTGATCTTGCCGGTGAGGTCAGTAGCATTGTCAGTTGCAATGGGGACACAATGGATTCCTAAAGCTTCAATGCTCCTCTTATCAACGTGAATCTCACTGTCTTCCATGTATATCAAGTGGGTCATTATATCGCTGAATTTCAGATCATTTGGATCATCACCGAAGCTGTACTTGGCAGAACCATACAACGACTTGATGAAATCCAGAGCAGTCATCCCAAATGTCTCCCTATCGTGATTTCCATTCAGTAATATTAGTTTTCTAGCCTTCTTGTTCTCCAAGATTGACCGACCAATTCCTTGTAAAATCATCACGGGTATGATACTGGTCATCAGTGAGCCGATTGAGTAAACTATCATATCAGCACTGTTGAGACATTGTATCGTACGCGAGTTTGCCTTTGGGTGGATCTCCTCTCCGTAAGGGTTGATGTAAAAGATTCTGCTAATGGGGGATTTCAGAGGTGCATTGACGGTCTTGGAGAATCTCAATTGAGAGATGAGCAGGTCAGGGTGTTGGTAGGGGACATCTTCATGGTTAGCTGCAGTAGAGAGTGAGTTGAAGTTTGAAGCTGGTGGCTTGTGGTGGTGTAGTGCAGTTGATTCATACAGGTTGACCGATGTTGTGGAAGTGGGAGCTTGTTCTGAGGACTCGTGTGGATGTGAGATCTGAGATTGGCCCGTTATGATGTCTCCATTACTGAGCTCAGCCGATATGTGATATGTGTAGTTAGTGTTCAAGCAAGGCACGATTCGAACGTTTGGGTCCACCCTTGTCATTCTGAGGATGAGTTCAATGGCACTGTCAAGAGAGCCTACAAAGAGACGGGCTCCAGTGAGTAACATATTTCCAATACTAGCGAGCTCATAGTGAAAGTTCGTTGATGGATTACGAGACTTCTTTAACAACTCCATGTGAACGTGGATGAGAAATGCTCTAACCATCTCCTTACAGTGAATCTCGATGCCATCCCAGATAGGATGAGCCCCCTCCACGATCTGAGTCCACTCTAGCTTGGCCTCGTCCGCATCTTCACTCAACCTGTAACTCAAAAGGTTCTTGAACCCATCATGTGTAATTAATCGGGTAATTCGAGAGCGAATATCACCAATAGCTGGGCCTCCAAGGACACGAAGAATCTCTGAAGTGGAACCTCCGTTATCTGAGATGGGCAAAATGTATGTCATGTGGTCCGACAAGGACTGGAAGAGGGAGACCAAGGAATTGGTGGCTGTTCCACCAGATATCACAGTAACTTCAGGATTGCTCATACGATATTTGACACGGTATAAATTGGTTGTTCGGTGGACAATTGGTGACGATGAGTTTGTTCGTGGACTTTGGCACAATCTGTTTGACGTGTTAAGTCGCCAAGAAATACGTGCTCATAACCTTGGATTGTTGGCTTGTAGAGGGAGAACCGTACCGCATAGTATCAATATATCATGAAGCCAGTTGAAGTAACTGCTTCAGGCAACTGGATAGGATTCATTACTTCAATGCGCTGAATATTTGCAAAACGAAGATGGACATCATTGAGTGCGCATCCGTTCTCCCCTGGTCTCCTACTATCCGGAGTTTCTCCGAATTTGGCATGTCTCCCGATGCCGTTATGAGGGGCAGAATTTGACTCATTCAAACGATCTAGTTTTACAAAACAAGGATATAATAGAGTTACTACATGCCTTTCTTTAATTGCTCGAGTCATAATAGCCCCATGAGCTACAAATCGAACGACACATAAACGCAGATACCATGGCTAAGTCAACAGAGCCTTTTAAAGAGCAGATGAGGACATTCCCCTGGGCTCAGATTCTCGTCATAGCGTTGGTGCGGTTTGCAGAGCCTATCACCTTCACTTCCTTGTTCCCATACTGTTACTTCATGGTTCGTGATTTTGGAATTGCAAAGTCTGAGGCTGAAGTGTCCATGTACTCAGGTTATTTATCGTCAATCTTTGCCTTTTGTCAGATGATAATGGGATTCCAATGGGGGAAATTTGCAGATAAGCATGGGCGAAAGCCAACAATCATGATCGGCTTGACCGGTTCCATTATTTCTTCGTTAATTCTTGGATTCTCCAAAAACTACTGGGTTGCACTTGTCGCTCGTGGTATTCTTGGCTCACTAAATGGTAATGCTGCTGTCATTCGTACAATGCTAGGAGAAGTTGCTACACAACGTAAACACCAGGCCATCGCCTTCTCCGTTATGCCAATGGTGTGGCAGTTTGGATCTATTATTGGTCCTATCATCGGTGGATACTTATCTGGGAAGGATTCCAGATTTGTAGTGCTCAGACCTATGACAGAGAAGTACCCATATGCTTTGCCGAACATCACTGTTGCCTTGTTTGTCTTGTGCAGTATGCTCATCATGATGTTCCTAATGGAGGAGACGCATTTTGAAAAAAAATACCGTCGTGATTATTTCGTCGAAACAGGAGACCTTGTGATGAATCGGCTGTTTGGTATAACCCCCAAGCAGAGGCCATGGAAGCCAGCTACGGTGGATTATCGTTTAGAGGCCGCTAATTCTGCCATTGACGAGGAGTTTCCATTAGTCGATTCTTCCTCGGAGATTAACAGTGAGGATGAAGAAGACCAGCCATCAAGATACACCACCCCAAGACCTCTCATGGCACCCAGGAATCATCGTGAGTCTGATTCTTCAAACGACTCAGTGCAGTCCCTTGGTCGGGTCCTATCCCGTCGCCAGAGCATTGCACTTATTAGAACTTACTCCGTGCACGAAGAAGGTGACGATGACAGCTCTAACTATAAAGCTCTGCTTACACCATCAATCTTCTACGCTGTTGTGTGTAGCTTCATCACGGCTTTGCACGGGACTGTCTTTGAAGAGTTCGTCCCGGTGTTTCTCGCTTATGACGTTGCACGAGACCCATCGGGTAGACTCATCTCTCATTTCCCATTCAGAATCAGTGGTGGATTGGGGTACTCTGCAGAAGATACTGGTATGCTTTTATCATCAACTGGTATCCTTGGCGTCTTCATCATTATAGTTGTATTCCCGTATGTGGATCGTAACTATGATTCATTGGTCACATACCGTCGATTTATTGCTCTCTTTCCGATCATATACTTCACCTTGCCATATATCGTGTTCCTTGCAGACTATCCGCTCTGGTCCCACTGGGCAGTGTATTCGATCACCTGTCTGAAGACACTGGCAGGAGCTATGTCAAATCCACAGATCTTGTTGATTATTCATAATTGTTCACCGCCTAAGCACAGAGCAATGGTCAATGGTGCCACCATTTCAGTGAACGCTTTGGCGAGATGCATCGGTCCCTTCATCTGGGGGTACTTGATGACCTGGGGACAGGAGTCTCATGTCGCTTGGCTGCCATGGTGGACTGTTGTTGGGATGACGGTATTGGCCATGTATCAAAGCCAGTTCCTTAGAGACACCAACGATGAGGATACAGAGCAGTATTGATGTTGTTTGTATTTTGCTTCAAGCGGGGTTTGTTTTTTTTATTTCTATGTTTAGCATATCATGGCTTAGCTTACAAGTGCAATCTGTGCTCTTTGAAAAGCTGTAATATTGCTCTTTGAAGAGCGACGCTTGAGATCGAAGGGTACCTCTGGTATTCTGTATATGTCACGTGCGAGTAATGCGAACCGAGTTTCTCGAAGTTCGCGAGAAACAACCTCTGTTTGTTTTGATTTCAGAACCACAACAACTATATAGATGATCCACGCGTACAAGCTCTGTATCCACGGTCTTCTAAAAGCCACCACAAACGATGAGTTCTCCCGTGGCCAAAAGACGAAATACTGGCCGAGTTTCCGACCCGGATGAGGCGGTATCAGACGCCGAGGTCTTGAATGAGTCCACAAACAAAGAGAACGACGCGCCATCACCAATCAAAAGCAGCGGGCCATCTTCGCCACGTCCATCACCACCACGCAAGGAGCACCGTTCCTCGCTTGCACAAATCGACCAAAATGTGGAAATGAAGCTAAACGCTGTTAAGCTTGCACCGCCTGAATTGCAAGAACCCATTCCTTCGTCCCCAAAGATGAAGCCGTCGTTTAACGGCCCAGACATCATTCAACTGTCACCAATGAAATCATCCAAGATCGCTTCTATGAATTACTACACACAGGAGAAGTTTAGTGAGCCACATCGGAGATTGGTCATTGATCGTCTTGTTTGTACAAACTTCAAGTCGTATGCTGGGCAACAAGTCATTGGACCTTTCCACACTTCCTTCTCAGCAGTCATTGGTCCAAATGGTTCAGGTAAGTCCAACGTTATTGATGCGATGCTTTTCGTGTTTGGTTTTAGAGCCAACAAGATGCGTCAAAGTAAGTTGAGCGAGTTGATTCACAATTCTGAGGCTGCTCCCGACTTGGACTCCTGCTCTGTTGACATCCACTTCTCCCATGTCACTGACAATCCAGATGGGAGTACCACTCGTGAAGATGGGAGCGAGTTGGTTGTCACGAGAAAAGCTTTCAGGAATAACGCTTCCAACTATTACATCAATGGTAAAGGTAGTAACTATAAGGAAGTTACTACCTTGTTGAAAGACAAAGGTGTGGATTTGGATCATAAGAGATTCTTGATTTTGCAAGGTGAAGTCGAGAGTATTGCCCAAATGAAGCCAAAGGCTGAGAAGGAGGGAGATGATGGTCTCTTAGAGTATTTGGAGGATATAATTGGTACTTCCAACTACAAGTCTACCATCGAGGACTCGTACAAACAGATCGAAGAGCTGAACGAAGTTTGCCAAGAAAAGGAAAACAGATTCACCTTGGTCGAGAAGGAAAGAGATTCTTTGGAGTCTAAGAAGGATGAGGCTTTAAATTTCATTGCCAAGGAGAAGGAACTCTTGGAGAAGCAATCTCAGCTTTATCAATTCAAGGTGTTCAAGTGCAACGAAAACATTGCCGTTAACCAAAATGTTCTTGAGGACCTTGAGCGTCAGTTGGATACTGAGAAGAAGGAGTCTATCGATTTTCAGAAAGAGGTCCACGAAATCGAGTCGAATTACCAGACTTTAATAAAGCAAATTGGCGTCATCGATACCCAGATCAAGAAGCTGGAAGATACTCAGAAGAAACATGATCGTGAGAAGGTAGCTGCCGAAGAGAAGAAGAAGAGCTTGGAGTCCAAAAGGAAGAAGGCCGAGAAGCTGCTAGCTACAGCACAATCTGCTATAAGGGAAGCAGAGAACAAGCATACTACACTCTCAGAAGAGAACGAAAACTTCTCAAGCGAACTGGAAAAACTCCGAAAATCTTTAGTTGAGGAGAAGGCCATTTTGGATGGTATACGGTCCGAGTTGACTGACAAGACCAAAGCTTTCAATCAGGAGATCGAGGTCTATGAGACCAAACTTCAACCTTGGACTGAACGTCAAGAACAAAAAAAGTCCGAAATCACCATTGCAGAGTCCCAAGCTCAAATGTTGAGGGAGCAACGCACTCAAGTTCAACAGGAGATTGCTAGTCTCAAACAAAGAGTTGTGCAGATCGTTCAAGAGGGCAAGGACACCGAGAAGCAGCTGTCTATTTTGAAAAAGGAGAAGGCACATAATGCCGAACAGATTCAACTAGGAGAACAGGAATGCGAGCATGCATCTATCAAGTTGCAGGAGATGGAGTCTGTACTTTCCACGCATCGTCAAAGAGCTATGGAGGCTCGCAGCTCGCTTTCTACTGTTGAGAACAAGAACAGAGTGTTGTCCAGTTTGATGAGACTTCAGGAATCCGGCCGTATTCAAGGATTTTATGGGAGATTGGGTGACTTGGGATTTATTGATGATCGGTATGATGTTGCCATCTCCACAGCATGTGGCCAGTTAGATGATATGGTTGTTGAAACTGTTGAAACTGGTCAACAATGCATTGAATACTTGAGAAAGAACAACTTAGGTTATGCCCGCTTCATATTGTTGAGTAAGTTGAGAAAGTTCAACTTACAACCAATCTCCACACCAAGAAATGTCCCGAGATTGTTTGATTTGGTTCAGCCCCAGGATCCAAAATTTGCTCCAGCGTTCTACTCTGTTCTCCAGGATACCCTTGTTGCCACTGATATGAAGGAAGCCAATGCAGTGGCTTATGGTGCCAAGAGATTCCGAGTTGTCACACTTGACGGCAAATTGATTGATAAATCTGGTACTTTGTCCGGTGGTGGTAACACTGTGAGCAGAGGTGGTATGAAGTCTACATCTCAAGCTGGCTCTGTATCTGAGAGAGAAGTCTTGAAGTTGGAGCAGCAACTATCTGAGAAGGAAAAGAAGTACGAAGCTGCCCAGAATACCTACTATGAAATGATGAATGGATTACAACTGTTGAAGGACAGACAACCAGAGATAGACAATGAGTCCTCAAAGTTGGCTTTTGCTATCGAGTCACTCACTACTGAGTTGAAGAACTCTCAGAAGCAGCTGAGTGAGTTGAAGAAGGCTAGTGCTGCCATGGATGCTGATAGCAAAGATATGATTGCTGCTGAGCAGAGAATCAATGTTCTGACTGATGAGTACAACCAGTTGAAGGAACAATCCAGGGAGATCCAAGACAAAATCAATGACCTCCAAGAGAAGATTATGCAGGTGGGTGGTGTTAAGCTTCGTATGCAAAACTCGAAGGTGGATGGAATTCATGAGAGCATAGATATTATTTCTCAGAAGATAAACAGTAACAAGGTGATGATGAAGAAGTTATCTAATGAGCTTAAGAGGTACACTAAGTCTAAGAATGAGAAGGAGGCTGAAATTGAAGAGTACTCCCAAGAAGTTGCCAAGGTTCAACTTGCCTGGGAGGAGAAGACACGCGCCTTTGAGACACTGGAGGATCAGTTGAAGCAGTTGTTTGACTCTAAAGATGACCTCACCACTCAGTCTGATAAGCTCAAGGAGGCATTAGATGAAAAGACAGGACTAATAAATAAGCTCAAGTCTGGTCAAATTGAGATTGAGAACAAGATTGAGAGACATCAGGGACTTGTGAGACAAGAGATTAGACGTTTGGAGCAGTATACTGAGGCCCGTAAAGGCTTGGTGGTTAGAGATGTTTCAGATCTTTTGACATTTGTCGATATGGATGAGCTCAAGAAGTACCTGAATCCGGTCTTATCTGACCTTTCTCCTGATGAGATCCAATCTCTCAATGTTGAAAATCTTGAGGCTCAGGTTGAGGAATTGGAAGACTTTGTTTCGAAGGCTAAAGTCGACACCGATGTGTTAGAGGAGTACGGAAGAAGAAGTAAAGAGTACAAATCAAGAAAACTCGACTTGAATGAGGCTGTGGAGAAGAGAGAAGAGATCAAGAAGGTCTCTGAGGAGTTGAAGAAGAAAAGATTGGATGAGTTCATGGAGGGATTCAACATCATATCTGCCACACTCAAGGAGATGTATCAAATGATCACCATGGGTGGTAATGCAGAGTTGGAGCTTGTTGATAGTTTGGATCCATTTTCAGAAGGTATCTTGTTCAGTGTCATGCCTCCAAAGAAATCATGGAAGAACATCTCTAACTTGTCAGGTGGTGAAAAAACTTTATCATCATTGGCCTTGGTATTTGCGTTGCATCGTTATAAACCTACTCCATTGTACGTGATGGATGAGATTGATGCTGCTTTAGATTTCAGAAACGTCTCCATTGTTGCTAATTACATCAAAGAGCGCACAAAGAATGCTCAGTTTATTGTCATCTCATTGAGAAACAATATGTTTGAGCTAGCTCAGCAGTTGGTTGGTATTTACAAGGTTAACAACATGACGAGAAGTATCACTTTACAGAACAATGATCTTCTGAACAATGAGTGATACGTCTTAATGGGGTTTTGGCTTGTATATATTTTGGGTTTTTAGTGGTGCGTTATATTTGATTTATATGTTTTGTTCTTTTAATTACAGTGAAATGTATCATCATGTATTTCTTGCTTTTTCTTGTCTCTTTATTGTATTATCTTAGGTTCTGAGAGTTTATAGCGTTGGGAGCTCCGGCTTACCGACCCGAACACCACACGGCTATGGCACAAACTCATAACAACAAACCTCTCCGCCTATCAACTTACGACAAAACGCCCTCACTGAACGGACTCTACACCATTCACCGGGAGTATGTCTAGAGCATCGACTACGGGATTTGCTCCCATTTCCATTTCAAGGTCGAAGAATTTCAGTTGGGTTTTCTTCGTTGATTGGTTCCTAACTTACTTTCTGGTCATCGGGCTCCTGTTTTACCTTAACAGAGTTGTGGCTTTTTTGATAACCCACTTGCTAGAAACATTTCTTTGGAGGGCAAAGAAGATCAAGATTCACTTACAAAGTATCCAGTTTTCCCCGCTTGGTGGAAGAGTGTTCTTTAAAAATCTCACTTACGTGGATAAAGATCAGACCGTTACAGTTGTTCAGGGAACGTTGACATGGAGGTATTGGTTGTTTTCAGTACGAAAGAACACCAAAAACCTGCTTGATGAGAATGAAGAAGCGGACATCGAAGAGAATGAGAAACTACCGTGTCGTTGGTTGCTACAACTACAGGGCCTTGAAGTGTTCATATACAACAGAACTGTTTCTTACGACAGTTTGAAGGAACAGTTATCACCTCAAGGGAAGCATGAGAAGGAGAATGATTCTGACATATTCAAATCGAGTACTGAGTCTTCAATGAGGACAACTACAGATAACAACGTGAATTATGGAGATACAAGCAAGTCTATTTTTAACTGGCTTCCTCTTCATGTTCGTGTTACGAAGGGTGCTGTTGTTGCTGGCAACAAATCTACGGATGCAGTGCTCATCGCTTCGTACGACTCTGCGGAGGGTGTTATTGAGACTCAGCGGGCTGATAACGCACTGGATTGCGGACGTCAGGCATTCCAGCTTGGGTTTGAGAAGCTCAATGTGTCTCTAAAGCCTAACGTGCTGCTCCAAGACCACACTGGCAAAGCCACACGACAGAACACTTCAGCAGCATTGGGAAAGATGCAGAACAAGAAGAAGTTTCACCAAAAGAGATGGTTACCAGTTAATGCGCTCCTGAAACTGTGGTCCCTCCGTCACCGGAGATCAAAGCTTAATGACTCTTATTCAACATGGAAGGGTCTGGCGCAGTACTTGGACAATGACACGAGCTCTATTAATGAAGAGATCTTGTCTGAGCGGGAATATGCCAAATATACCTCACTAATTACATCTGAGCGGTGTCACATTAATTACATTTACGACATCCCCGGTGTTGTCCCTGATGTCGTGATAGCTACCAATCCATTAGAGGGTGTTGACATCGGCAACAGTGGCTCTGCCCCTAAGTTTGGTATTGACGTCAAGTTGTACAACTCCACCATGCATTACGGTCCTTGGGCCGAACGACAGCGAAGCTCATTACATCAGCTGTTTTTCCCTACCATTTGTCGGGACGTTCATCCACAGAGCAAATTATCGCCAGGTGAAAAAAGAATGTATACCAAGATGGACTTCAACTTGAGTGTTGTTGGTGACATGATCGTTAGAGTACCAACGAGGGAGAATTCAAAGAACGAAGAATATGCCGAACAGATCAAATACTTCCCAGATTCGCTCAGACCTTATGGTTGGCTTGAGATGAAAGTTGGTGAGGAGTCATCAGTATCGATTCTCATGGGTCTTGTAGCTTCCAATTCTGGCTTCTCAAACAGGCTGGATGCCTCTCTACTTAGGTTGGAAGTAAGATCAAGCGTGAATCATGATATACTCCTGAGGTGTGATGAGCACACTGTATCTGTTGACTTGGGATATCCTCTAACTTGGGACGGACATGTTGCGTGGTCACTCTTGAATGAGAGTCATGGGATTGACGTATTCTTGTTACGTGAGCACGTGACACTTATATCCGACATGTTTAGCGACTTTGCTTCTGGTCCATCAACCCCATATGATAGATTCAGACCATTTGCGTATGATTTCTTCTGGAAATGCTCTGATTACAAGATGTACTTTAACGTCAATGATGCCAATATCATCAACAACCCATTGGATTTTAACGATAACACTTACTTGTCCCTTCAAGGTGAAGTGATTAATGTGAAGCTACATATACCAATGGACAGTGTCGTAAGAACTTTTACTACTGTTGACTACTCTATCTCCACTCCGGGATTTTCCTTGATCATTGATACTCCACCATGGCACACCATCAACAACTTTTTATCAAACAAGGAAATTGGTCGCTCTCAGGACTTCACTGTGGATGGATCATACAGCTACTACTCTGAAATTGGTCTCGATCTGGTGGATACAGTCATCATATCATGTCGTGGTAAGTACGTTGGACTTGAATGCTACGGGTTTGTAGTGAAGTACATCATGAGTTTGAAGGAGAATTATTTCGGAGACTTCACCAAGTTCAAGACATTGGAGGAATACACCAGGCAACTTAACCGTGACTCCAACTCTGTTCGTTCGCAAGACACTGATGAGGAAAGAAAAAAGACCATTAAGCGCACTGAAAACGAGACTGATGTCCACTTTTCTTTCTGTGTGGAAGACAGTGCAATTATCCTCCCCTCAAATCTGTATGATTGTGAATCCAACATGTCTCTACACTTCGACTCCTTGGATATTGATATACGCTTCACCAACTACTACATGGACATGCAGGTTGATATGAGCCCAGCTACTGGCTTCTATTTCACTGCAGCATCTAATGAGGAGATGCTCGACATCTACTCCTTTCAACCACCAGAACAGCATGACCTCAGTATTGATGGCCTGGCTATTCATGGTCACAGAATGTTTGGTCTTCCACCAACAGAACCTACATGTTGGTGTAAGTGGGATATTTCCTCTGGCGAAATTGCGTTTGACGGTCCCCCGTATGCATTGGCTGGATTTTTACGGGCCATTGTGAAACTTGGATTTGGCTATAGGAATCTGGAGAATCACTTGTTACTGGAAGAGCCAGAGTTGTTTGATACCACAAACGTAACAGTTGATATACCAAAAGTAGCGTTTGCGGTCAGGGATCGTGAGACGAAGCATGTCCTGAGGTTAGAGTTGTCTGATATCTTCCTAATGTTTATTGACTTTACCAATCCGAGATACACCAAGAAATTGAGTGTGGACGTGGGTGAGATCCATGCATTCATTCAATCTGCTGATGAAATTTTGCTGGATTTCACCACTTCATTGAGGCTTTCCAATTTCTGCCAAGTGAAGGACTTCCCAGATGTTCGTGAGAAGCAAAACAAGCACTTGCTACATCACGATGGACCTTTCCACCGTTTGGCTTTCTTGGTTGATGAGAACTTGAAGTCCGATTATAACCGGCTGTTCGGAACCATTTCTCCTTCTATCTCTTTACCTGATCTTTCACCACCAGTAAGAAACGAGTCAGTTGATGCCATATTTGACGACTTGGGTGTGGTTGACGCGACAGGCACTGCTGAGACATCGACAGACTTTTTCCAGGACTTTGACGAGCCCGATTCAACCAACATGAAACCTAAGAGCAAGAAGAGATTGAGAGATACAATATTTGGAATTTACACGAAACCAGTCCTTGACTACGACGATGCCGATTTCAAACCGTTACATGAGGCTGACCCATTGGTGGAGACTGATAACTTTGTACTCAACTTCGGTGACA
This sequence comes from Petasospora petersonii, assembly GCA_030574135.1. Lineage (NCBI taxonomy): Eukaryota > Fungi > Ascomycota > Saccharomycetes > Phaffomycetales > Wickerhamomycetaceae > Petasospora > Petasospora petersonii. The sequence continues at coordinate 14,527 of JAJMEM010000044.1, read as the reverse complement.
TAAACGCTCGCGTGTGCACCAACTCGTTTCCTATTGTGCTCAAGTATATTGACAGTTTACTTTGTGGCTCTATGCTTTCTACATTGGATGATCTGCAACTTACGGTACTGAACAAGTTGTTTGCCATGTTCAACGAGGAACCGAGCTGTACCAATCTCAGATTTGTATCTCCACGTGTACACATGGTATTAACGGGCACGCCTTGGTCCACAGAAACTCCGTTTGATAATTCGAAGGATGATCACATTAGATGTACTGCTGAAAACCCGTCTTTTGCGTTCTCGCAAAAGGATGGTTCTAAGAAAATTACATCATCAATTATTGCTCTTCATGTTCTTTCACTTAACATTGCTGTCAGACAAGGAGGTTCTGCCACAACGCCACTTGGTATTGCATTGGAAGACCTTGAGGTTTGGGCTGACAAGTACACACAGTCCGTGAGTTCGGCGTCAGTTCGCTCCCTGAATGTGACTCTTCTCTCTGAAGCTTCTCAATGGCTCACCACATACATCCGAGGCCTTATCTCAACATTCACAACCTTCACCTCTGGACTTTCCACTATCATTGCCCGTCAACTACGAGCGCGCATTGAGTTACTCTATCAAATTGCTAGTGCTTCAGACCATTTCAAGGTGGAACACGATCCAGGTGTCATCACTAGACCTGCCTACATTATTGGCCTTTCTCGTCAGCACATACGTGCTACAGATTCTTGGAAGGTGATTGCACGTCTGCGTCATATACTTTTGAATTTACCACATGAGTGGCGTGGTCATCAAGACCTGGAATTCCAGGCTGGAGTGTTCAAAGCTCCAGAATCAGCAATGGATGATGTCTTGGCAGTGTTTTCCAACTGGAGAAGTTGGGAATTCACTGATATTGAGCATTCTTTTGTGTTCAAATTTGTGTTTTCCCTTGTCGAAAAAGTAGTCGCCCCTATTTTGTCCTTGTTTGAGGTTGGTGTTACTGAATCTTCATTTACAGTGATTGGTCCTGAGGGGAACAACTACGTGTATTTGGGATTCACTGAACTGAGTGGGAATGATAATGTTGGCAATCTTCATGAGAACTCTGAGATAACTGAACGCTCTCTGAGTGCTAATCTTAGGGTATCAAGTGCGAAGGGAGAAGTTGGGCCGTTGCTATTGTCATTACACCATTTACTTGGTATAAAACTCCCTACAAAGACAGCAGGATCACCCACCACACCAACTGCGCTATTACCACTGATACATATTACTGCTTTGGTTGAAGACACTGACTTCAAGTTGCTGCTTGGTAGTACTTCATTGAGTGTTCTCAGTTCAGATGTTGAGTGTTCTGCTTTGGTTACCCAGAATACTGTGTCTACAGAGCTGGTATTGACGTATGCATCCCGCTACTTCGAACTCGATGTTTCTTCTTCGAAGCACTCAATGATATCTTATTCGGTTTCTGGATTCTGTGCTTCTTTTTGCAGTGATGGTCTCCACTCTGAAAGATCGAATGTTGTTGAGATCAGAACTGACAGAACCTCCATTCGTATGGATTGTGAGACTGTGGAGTGTTGCCGATTGTTGGATGAGTTTGCAGATGATCTATCACATACTATTACAGTATTTGATTGTATTTGTTCCAAAGCAGATGATGCAACCACCTCTGCTTCCGCTTCTGCTACTCCACTTGGCCTACCCAATATTGACTGCGTCATCAACAACAAATGCATTGAATGGGATATTGCTGTCCTTGATCCACTCAAAGTTTCTGGCCAAATTGAAGATGTCAAGGTGGACTTTGTGAGTATGAGATCTCTGGCATTTCTCAGTCTCAAATCCTCCAACTTGTCGCATCAAATTCAGCTCCATTCTACCAAAACTATTGAGATTCTGAGTTCTGCACATACTGGACTCGGTTTCTTCTCCAAGTACACACTTGACGGTGGTATGTTTGATATTGTTTGGAATTATGGTAAGACGAATGTGTTTATACCCAATATCCTACAGAGAGTACAGATGATCCGTCATGCAACTGATGTCACTGATGCATCTATTTGTCTATTGATTGATCATGCTAAGAAGCTGAAACTATCACCTGTTGCTTCGCGGTCTCTGAAATCTCCTGAGTCTGTACAGCCTAAGGGCCCCCAGTTCGTTGTGAACAAAATCAAGTTCTCTGGCGAAGTTTTCGCCATCAGCGCTGAGTTTGCTTCGGATGTATTTACTGTCCAACTTGATGATGTGTCTGTCAGTGGGTATGACATTACTACGTTGTCAAAGAGGCCATACGGTGATATATCGGTGAATAGCTTTAGTGTGAGTCTGAGTTCTCACGCGGTTCCACAATTTGCCTCTGTCCTTCTGGAAACGAACATTAACGTGAAGCTTGCTGCAAATGACAGTGGTGATGGTCAATCCTTACAAGTCGAGTCCGAGTACTTTAGGGTACTGTTGCACCCCTCTACTATTGTGAGATTGATACAATTATCCAACGACATGAGATATGTTTACAGCTTGTTCACTGATGTTGCTTTTGTATCCGCCAGACTATTTGATGGCTCAAAATCTGCTAGGAAGACTACAGCAAGAGATACTCTCAAGTTTTCGTCCATCCATATGCTCTCATATGGCTTTTGTGTTGGTTTCATCTTTGACAATCCATCACAGAGATTCCCTGGTATCATAGCTGGTTGTCACAAGATGTTTTTCATTGCTGAAGAGAACATTGGTAAATTCTCTATCATCTCTGCGTTTTTGTCTACAGCTAATGGCATAAGCCATGATACCTTCTTCAGTTTGGGAGGAGAGTCTGAAAGTCCTAACAGAGCATTTCTACCAAATGTCCAGATCACATACTTTGTTAAGAAGGTGGACAGTAACAAGGATGTTCAAATACGTGTTACTGGCGAGGAACTGGATGTTAAATTTGTCTCATCCACTTTTGTATCTGTCGAAAAGACCCTGAAGTCATATTCAGTTATCGAGTCAATGAAAAGGGGTTTGAGAGTGTATCCACAAAGAGTCACTCAGGCTGTTGCACCTTCATCTGAATACAATCTTGTTTCAGATTTTACTTCTATTCAATGCTTGATGAATTTTGCAGGTGGTGTTGTCAGACTTTACCGGTTAGAAGACTTCCATTCTGACGACAGCATTGTGTCTCCATCCTTTGAGTTGAAATCACCAGCTGTTCGAATCATCACTGAGTACTCTAAGACAGCAGGTGTGCAGGACCGGAATATCAACGTTGAGGTATTCACATTCTCTTCCACCAACACTCTCTATTCCACTTGTGTCCCAGTATTGTATGATCTTTGGTATGCTGTTAAGGAACTTGGTGATTCACTTAAGGGTTCTGATCAACGCTTGAAGAAGGCAGATCACCCGACCTCTCCTACAACTTCTTCCAGTATTGATCCAATTTCCTTGCTCTCTAAGTTCAACTTGAACTTTGCACTTCACATTGACAAACAGGAGCTCACACTCAGCTGTGAGCCCTCTGCTAAGGTTCAAGCTGTTGTTGGTATGGATGGTATTGGTATCCGCCTTAACACTACCCATTCCTCAGAAACACCGGGTCTGTCGGGTGTAGTAGATATACGGAGCCTCGGAGCATCTCTTCAGCACTCGTACTCTCGTGAAGTGAGTGGCTCTTTCGATATTGATCAACTTCTGGTAAATATGTTTTTGGCAGGATCAGACTCTGGTGCTAACAAGATGTATATTACGGGTCAGATGTCGAAGATCAAGTCCTATGTCAACCTGAAACAGATGCAGGACTTGGATTTGTTCAAGGATTTATGGTTACCGAAGAGCCACATTGTTGACAGCTCTGCTGCTTCGCTGAAATCGAGTGTGAGTGTGATATCGCAGGAGGAGAACATTGTGCTGAAGTATCAGAAAGCTTCATCGACGAGTGCGATTGCTTGGACGGTTGACTTTTTGGTCACTGATGTTGGGTGTGAGGTTGATCTTGGACAGTCGCTTGGTGTACTCTCGTTGGAGCTAGATCAGATTTGGGCTGCTTCTCGTAAAAAGTCAGAGAGAGAACAGGATATGCTAATTGGATTTGATTCTATTGCGTTGAGATCCCGTGGAAGACTCAGTGGTCACTTGATTGTGAGGGATATCCGTATCCACTCCGTTATTCAGTGGTCCGTGGTTGGTGACACTTATCAGATGCCTCTGGTGTTGTTGTCAGCTGGCTTCGAGTCTATTGATGTCAAGGCCTCATTTGATTACAACTTGTTCATGCTTGGAAGGATTCGGCAGATGTATATCACAGTGTTCAACCAGGTCGATTCTAATAAGGTACTACAGGATAAGCTCGTTGCTAGCCTCAAGTGCGATTCCACGGAGTTGTACATCACCACACTTGCTGCTGCTAACATCATTGACATTTACCACACTCTGGCACGTATAAGAGAAGACACCAAGTTTTCTTACAAGCAGGATCTGAAGAAGTCCATTGCTAAGAAGGACCCGAAGAAGTCGTTGGATATTATTGATACAATTGCTACACTGAGAACAGAATTGGAGGTCAGTCTCGGTCGGTTTTTGCTACATGTTTATCCTGGATCACTGCTTGACTCTCAGGTGTTGGTGATGGATCTCGGTGGGATCGGTGTTGGGTTTTCACAAAACTTCCATGATAGTAAGTTGACTTCGATCTTGGACATGCATTTGAAGAACATCAGTTTGGCCTTGTCGAGTTATCGTACCAAACTACCTGAAGAAGCGCTGGGTGGTATTTCCATTGAGGAGTTTGTGCTGCACTCGATGAATGCAAAGGGTGGTGGTATCTTCTTTTTCCCGTCATGGGAGTGTCACATGGAGACCAATTCTGTTCCTAAGTCATCAGTGATTGAATACATATATACGAGTTTGTTCACGGGAAAAGTGGACATTCGCTGGAATTTGGGATCTATCAACTTTATCAGGGAGATGTGGACAATCCATGCTCGTGCATTGGCCACTCGTCTTCAAAAGAATCCAATGAGTGACGATGTGCCTTTGATTGGTGATGAGAACATCGAAGAGAAGATCAAGGAAGTGGAAATTAGCGATGACTTTGTTTATTTGCCGTTACAACCGCCAATAATTGATGCACCACAGCTGAGAGACTTGGGCGATGCTACCCCTCCATTGGAATGGTTCGGCCTACACAGAAAGAGCTTCCCAGGGTTGACTCATCAGTATGTTATTCTTGCATTGCAGAAGTTGGTTCGTGAGGTGGAGACGCAGTATGGCCATGTCTTGGGTAGAGCCACTGCGTGAATATTGAGGGGACTTAATTATTTATATACTTTGTAACGGATCTTTATGTCGATGTATCATTATTCGTAACCAGTCGAATCAAAAGAGACGGTCAACTATCACATGACTCATGGTCAGCCGCGACGTCCACTCCCCCTTTTCACTCCTCTATTAATCATCAGATCTACAAGAGATCATACCATAGTATTATTTTACTTACCTTAGATAATATTTTGCTTTCTGAAATAGAACTTATCAAACCACCAAATGTCACAAGGAACACTTTACGGAGACGGCCATTCTCGTGCAATTCTCGCCAAGGGCCTTATCAAGTTCTACCACCTTGATATCGCAACCCCACCTAAGGATGATTATTACTTCAACACTTTCCCACTGCACAAGTCTCCAACGTTTGTTGATAAGAGAGGGTATAAGCTCAGTGAAGTCATGGCTGTTGTTCTCCATTTGATTTTTCTTTCTGGGGATAAGTCACTCCTGGGGAAGGATGACAAACAGTTCCATCAGATCATGATGTGGATGTCCCTGGCAAACTCCGAGCTGTTGCCTACTCAGGCTAAAGTGTTTGGTCCAGTTAGGGGACGATCCCCATACAACAAGAAGATCATCGCAGAAGCTGAGGCAGTTGTGGAGAAGATCTGCCAGGTGTATGAATCGCATTTGAAAGATTATACTTATTTGGTTGGTGAAAGACTCTCGCTAGCTGACTTGTTTGTGGCTTCGTTGATGATGAGAGGCTTTGAGTGGTGTTGGGGTAAGCAGTGGAGAGATGAGCATCCTGCTATTACACGCTGGTACAAGACTGTCATTGAACACCCAGCGTTGACGGAGTTGAAGGAGATGGGATTTATTGATAAGCCAGTGGAGTACACCCCACCGAAGAAGGAGCATACCGAGAAGTCAAAAGCTGCAACCACGTCACCAGCTTCCGAGGAGCCAAAGAAGCAACCTAAGCATTTACTTGAGCTTTTGGGAAAGTCTACGTCATTTAACTTGGACGAGTGGAAGAGAACTTACTCAAATGAGGAAACTCGAGAGACTGCGTTGCCGTGGTTCTGGGAGCACTACGACCCATCTGAGTGGTCATTATGGAAGGTTTCTTACAAGTATAATGACGAGCTGATGTTGACTTTCATGTCAAACAACTTGCTTGGTGGATTCTTTAACAGATTGTCTGCCTCCACAAAGTATTTGTTTGGCTCGGGTGTCGTTTATGGTGAGAACAATAACAATGGTATTGTTTGTGTCTTCCTCGTCAGAGGCCAAAAGCATCAGCCAGCTTTTGATGTTGCACCAGACTGGGAGTCGTATGACTTTGACAAGCTCGATGCTACTAAGCCAGAGGATAAGAAGCTTGTGGAGGACGTCTTTACTTGGGATAAACCATTGTTGATTGATGGTAAGGAGAGGGAGATCGCCGATGGTAAGGTCTTCAAGTGATGGCTGTATCAGTCTAATCTCCAAATTTTAGAGGATACTATAACTTTAAACGAAGGATATATACAGACATATTATTTTTTATGGTACTTTAATTGGTGAACTGCATAATCAAGAGGAAGACTCAGTGTTGGCAGCAGCAGCTTCCTGGATAACCTCATAATCACCATTTTTCAATTGCTTGATCACACCCTGTGACTTCAACGAATCAAAGAGGTCCTGTGGAACCCAACCACCAGTGATAGCAAACGGAACCGTACTCAGCTCCTCGTAGTATCTCTCCAACTCCTTTGCATGTCTCTCAAATTTGTTCTGTTCTAAAGCAACTGGGAACTCAGAAGCAGTGACAAACTTGTGCTCAGCAAATTGTGGCCACTGTAGACACAACTCGTAGATCTTTCTGTCTACTAATGCAACCTCGTTGGCAGTTCTGCGCTCGATGGCAGCGAGGTATGGGCCTCTCAATCTCTTGAAGACTGGGGAACCCTCAGAACCGAGCTTGGTGAAGAGCTTACCCAAGCTCAAGTCCCACATCACCTCGTTTCTGGTACGTGCAACTGCAAAGTCGTAGTAGTACTTCTCGGCCTCCTCCATAGCGTTGTATTTCTCCTCATCAATTTCAAATTCGTAAACCTTTGGACCATCCTCGTAGGCGACAAATCTTGGGGTCGACTGGAAGATCAATGGCTTGACGGTAGCACCTTCAAAGTCGAGCAGGACGTGCTCACCAGTCTTCTTACAGATCAACACATTGAGTGGGTCGAGATCTGTGTGGGCTAAGCGTGGGGAGAACAATGCATCAACGTTCTTGACAGCTGGGGAGTGGACATCCATCATGACAGGAGCAATCTTGGACAAGTTGGTGAAGGTCTCAATCTGTTGCTTGAGCTCCTCCTTAGACTCAGAGACACCGGTGGCATCAGCTTCAACGAGGGAGAGCTTGGTCTGTGCATTCTCGAGCTCAATGGCAGCAACGGACTTGACAATGTCCAAAGGCTTCTCAGCGTCCCATGGGCCAACGAGTGGCTCAAACTGGTTCTTTCTAAGCAGGGGCTTGTTTCTCCAAAAGACCCTTTCGGTAGACTGACCAATGAACCAACGGTTCTTCAAGGCCTCGTTGGTCTCACCTGCATAAGGCTCTGTAACGGTACCTTTGTCCCTGGCCTCAACGGTGAAGTACAAAGAACCGAACTTGTTGAACTCAACCTCAGCAAGCTTAGCCTGGAACTCAGTCAGTGGGTCAATGACGAGACCAATAATCTCCTTCTGCTTTGGATCCTTGCGTGGCGTCATTGGAGCCCATTGTCTCATTAGCGTGTCACCTTCAATGTACTCCATGAGGATGAATGGCGAGTTGACAGGGTTGGCCTTATCAGAAGCATAGGCATACACCTTTGGAACATTGAGACCGAGCTTAAGGTCTGCAAAATCCATTGTGGCCACCTCACTCTGAATTCTCTTTGTAGTGGCGTACTCGGTATCCAATGGGTATGGGACTCTGAGGATGAAGTCCTTGCCAGCGTTGGTCTCAACCTTGTAAACTCTGTTGTGTTTGCCCTCGTGGATCGACATCAACTGCTTAATGTGCATCTCCTCGCCTGGATTTAGAGAGCCAGTGGAGGACACGGACAAGTTGTGTGGCAAACTGACGTAGTTCTTGTCAGAAACCTTTGGTGGTACTATCTGGGGCTTTTCTGTGGTGTTGGCTCTTCCTTGGTCATAGAGGTCCTTGAGCACAGACTGCAATCCAGTCAAGGAAAATCTGGTGTATCTCTTCTTCTTCTCCCCAGCATCATTCTTCAGCCAGGTACCCCAGGTGTACTGGAAAATGACGTCTCTGTTAGCATCGTCCTCGTCGGACAAGTTGGTGAAGACCTCTTTCGGTTGGTTGGAGACAAAGCGCACAGAGCCCAACTTTGCCACACGGGGAACTCTAGCAGAGGCTCTCGAGAGAAGTTGTGGTACAACCACTCTTCTTAGTGAGAACATCATGTTAATTGTGTTAATTCAAAGGTGGTCAATAAGACTTAGAGAGGACGAGAAGCACATTTGCTCCCTATTCCTTTTTTTTTTTGTTTTTTCAGGCGTCCGATGACCTTCCGCTTTCCGGGGCCGGGTGTGGAGAGGTTGTGGGCTTACTTGATAATCCGATTGTTTCACTACCAACGTTAAGAAATACTACATAATCATTGTATGATATTTTGGTATCTACCTCTGATCATCTTTAAGTAAAAGAATATAAGAACCCAAGTCATATATTAAAATCAGCCCCTCAAATAAAGAAAAAAAACCGGTGAGGAACCGAAAGACGAAACATTGGGTTCGAAACATTTCACAATAATGATAAAATAACCAAATTAACATTACTAATCCCAATAAAGCAGATAGAAGAAGACACAGATCGAGTGACCATAGAAAGCAGAGAACAGAATAGAATAATAAATCATAATCATCATAGAAAAAAGAGGACGGGTAAGACTAGAGTCTTCAGTTTGACTCCGATCTTCTCATCAAGAACTTCTCGTAATCAGTCTTGGACTCTCCATCAAATTCAACCGTATCCTCTCCGTAAACTTCGCTGTCGCTTCCATCCCTAGGAGCTTCTGAAACAGCATAGTGTGGGATCATACTCGACATACTAACACTCTTCAAGCTCTCAACAGAGACACGGTCTGCATTTGAAATGCTCCCAACGTCATCGTCTTCACCGTCTGTTTCTGAATCAGGAGGCACAGCAGATCTCGTCTGGTAGTTCATATACATCTTGTTTATCAGGTTGAGGGGATACCCTGGGATGCCGTGTCTCTTGACCGTCTTTCCCTCGACACCATCCTTAGTGGCGGTGACAGACAGCCCTGATGTGACACTTGCACGTGACAATGGGCGTGATATGGAGAGATACTGTTGTGCGTTGGATGGTGTTTCTGGTTCTTCAGACATGATTGAGCTCTGGGGTGATCTGAGCAGAGAGTGGACACTCTCGACATCGCTGGCTGGCTCCTCCTTGCGTGGAATTGGTGAGCTGACATTTGCGACTTCGGTCATTTCGATTGGATCTTTTCAGGGACTGATTGTACTTTTTGTGTGAGTGTCTGAGTAGTAATGAATATCGTTCAGTGTGTGATAGTGATAGTTTTGTATTCTTTCTTAAAAAAAGGGCACGGCTGTTTAAAAATGGAGAAGATTTCAAGTTCTCCCAGAAAATTGCTTCCCGTCAATCCGAGTATTAGCGAAAATACCATGGCCATATAACCAACCCAGACACAACCAGTCTTAGCTTCTTTCACTGACTTTAGCTCGTAAGTTTAATACCATTCATCATTATTCAGTACTATTCTACCCAGTATTTGTTCTTTTGTTTATGTTCTGCAGGTAGAGACCACTAGCTCTAAGATCTAACAAAAAATAAAGTATGAAGCTAAAGCATGAGCATCGCATACATATGTACATAGTTGCATTGGTCATAAATACCCATTCTTATTCATAACACCTCCAGCACCTCATCCTTCAAGGGAGTCGTAACGCCAATCTCAGCAATTCTCTCAATATCTGCAATCTCCTTGGCAGCCTCAACAGTCAAGTTCGTATTCGTGCTCTTACCCACTGCAATGTCATCCTCAACTCTAATACCAATGTTACGGAAATGTTTAGGATATTTGAGATCATCGGGAATGTAAACACCAGGCTCAACGGTGACAACTTGACCTGCTCTCAGCTTAGCATAGCGTGAATAACTTGGTGTGTCATGAACGTCCAAGCCGAGATTATGACCAATGTAATGAGGATACAATCTCGTCACTTCCAGTGTTGTCAGGTCACCAAATCCACAGTTCTTCAATTCTCTCTTCAAGTAATCGATACTCAAATCATGCATATCTTGTAATGATAGCTGGTTATCTTCTGTACATTGCTCGATACAGGCTTTCTCCACGTTCAGCACTGCCTGGTACAAATCAGCCTGTGGCTTCGTGAACTTTCCCGAGTTTGGCCATGTTCTCGAGATATCACTGCAGTATCCACCAAGAGACCCAGCAGCATCAACGAGCGTCATCTCATCATGGTACATTGCATCGTCATTACGCGTGTAGTGGATACATAGAGCATTTGTTCCGGAACCAACAACAGGGATGTAAGCACTTTTGTCACATCCACCAGAAACAAACCTGTACTCCAAATACGACTGTAGCGTTCTCTCTGTCTTGAATCGTTTGGCATACGCCATGTTGTATGCTCTTCCAGAGATCTGACCAGCTCGTCTCATCACTCGAAGCTCTGCCTCGGACTTGATAACTCGCATATCAGTAATCAGAGGCGATAGTGGCTTGATGTTCTTACCGGTGGAGTTGGCATTGATAACTCCTTCCACTGTTGAGTACTTTGAGTTCTGGCCAATGTTGAAGAAGTTTTGGAAAGTTGAAGCCACAGTCCTCTTTGAGGTCTTGGGCAGATCAATAAACACATTTCTATTCCTCTTCATAACTTTCTCCAAATATGCACCAACACGATACGTATCCTCGCTTTCATCGGCATTGAAAATATCCTGAACTCCCTTAACACCAGTCTTTGGACCTTCCCACATCTCAGCATGTTTGTCCTTCTCTGGAACAATCATGTGGAAAACAACATTGTTCAAATCAGAGTCAGGTTTTTCGATAATAATCACTGAATCTGGTTCATTCCACCCACTCAAATAGAACAAGTCGTTGTTTTGCTGAAAGGGATGAAATACACTTCCTGATGCGAATTGGACCGTACTCCCCACTACCACAGCCATAGAACTATCCGGTAGTTGTTCAGCAAGTCGAATACGTCTCTCAAAATACTCCAATGCTGTTATCCCTGGTGTCAGCTCACCGGGTTTTAACATGAATGGACGTGTTTCAAAGAGGGGTTGCCCCGCAGTGAAGGGTGCCTCGGGTCTTGTTGCTAAAGAATGAACACATCTGCGTGTAAAGTTCCGTAAATTGAGAGAACTTCGTAGCATGATGTGTATATAGGATGGAAGAAGCTTTATGTACCAATGCAAAAAGTATGGGGACCAGCTCGACGCTTAACAAAAGTGAAAAGTTCATATGTCGAAAGGTGAAAGAAGCCGATCGCGGAAGCAGGAAAGAGAGGAATCTAAAGTAAAGAACAGAGAGGAATGATATATAGCTTGTTAATTTAACTATAGCAAAACTAATGAATCTTAAGCAAATCTCTGATCTCACTCCACAAGAGAAGAAAGAACAGCTGCACTTGTCTTGCGTAACTTTCGTCTTGGCTGGGTTACCACTGGGTTGCTTGAGAAGTTGAACGTTTGAGAATCAACTATAGAATCTTGAGATTCAGAAGCTGTTCTTCTCTTCCTGTTTTGAGACTGAGAATATGGATCTGTCATAGAGTCAGCAATCTGTAAGTGGCTCAAGTTTACAGGCTCCGTAGTCTCATTCTCGTCTTCTCCGAAGTCACTCGAGTTTATTGGATCAGACTCTAAAGTTGGTTGGATCTTGGACATGTTGAGAGCTTCTAATTCATCGTCAATGGACAAGAACTTCCCCTTGGTGGTCTCTTTCAACAACTTCGTGATCTTAGTTATTGCTCTCTTCTGAGCCACTGTCTTCTTCAGTAGTTGAGGAACGTAGACCCAGGTGTAAACTCCTCTCTCAAGCAACACATCTCCATCTTGAACACCATCAAGATCAACAATAATTTTTGAGGAAGCTTTAGTGGTGGGTCTTTCATTATTCTGGATCAGCCCTTTGAATATAGCACAGGAGACAGTTTCAGAAGTGATCGTATCACCAATGTCTTTCTCCAAGCCTAGAGCATCTCGAATCTGACTCACTTTATCAAACTTTTGGTGTGTAAGTAATGCATCCAGCTTTCTCAAATTCATTAATAAGCACAAGTTTTTGTGTAATGGGATCCCACCTAGTGTGGCAGAACGACAGGAAAAGCATGATGGAATACTGGAGACATCCTCGATAGCATAACAAACTGAGTGACAATAGTAACCACACTTTGAACAACGAATCAAGTCCCAACCATTGAGGACAGTGTGTGAGCCGCACTCACATCGAATATTCTGGATAGCTTGGGTTGAGGCGATTGTTGGTTCAGAGTTTTTAAGGTACTTCTGTAGGACATTGGTTGTTTGAGAGACTTCCTGTGCTGAGACTGGAACAGAAGCAGCTGGTGTCGGCTTCCTTGCAGGTTTATATGGAATAGCGAATGGGTCGACTTCAACAATCTCTATGTCTTCATCTGCAATTTGGAATGATTCAAGGGTATTCTTAGCCAGAATCTTAACATTGATTCTGTTATCGTTCGTTAGTATTACTTTGGAAAGTGCAAAGAACAGCAAGAGATAAAGAAATATAGGTATGAGACAAACCCATGGCTACCAGTGACCAAATCACCAGCTGTGAAACTCTCAAAAGTACGCTTCTTAGATTTTATTAGAGCAGGTGGTTGATTAGAAGCATCAATAAACCCTGGTGGTTGATACTCCTTTGGGCAACGGTCATTGAACAGCATACGCATGGTGACAAACTTATTCTCTGGAAGCGGGCTGAGACCTTGGGTGACGATGATTAGCCTCTTCATAACTTGTTCCAAAGTTTGTCGTGCGTCAAGAAGAGTGACGGCTTCTTTGTCACTTTGGCTCATCTCAAGCTTCATTTGTGAATCTTTATAGTTGAATGACAATGTATACACTTCATGTAGGTCTTCTGGCTTGCTTTCATCAAGAAATATACCCAGAACAAGTGACTTTAGGTATCCTCTGCGTAGTGCATCAACTACTCCAATGTCCAACCAGCTGAGGAGCTGATCAGCTGAACGAGATTTACCTTTGACAAGAGTCTTCACCTTCAAACCATTATCTTTCTGTTTAGCATCTTCTGGATCATAGTCCTTCTCAAACTTTTGTGGAATGAAGACGTGGTCTGCAAAGTTCTCATCTGGGAAGACGCCACGAAGAAACGTGACGCATCCGAAAGAGATACCCAACATCGTATGAATCAGCTTCAGACTTTGTGCTGTGTCAATGGCAGGCTTGGTGGAGACGTGAGTTCTCTGTGCCATGGACATTTTCAGGGTAAATCAATATATGAAGGGATTTGATGTGTTTGTGTGTATGTGGTAAAAGAGTAAACTGACACGTCACTTGAGATCTGTTTGTAAAGGAGGCCGCGGAGTTGTGATCTGGGGAAAGTGCTTTTCTGCTATTTTGATTGGCAAGATCGTTGTCCCAACGATTTCGGAAAAGAAAACACAGGTTTACTCTTTTACTGTGAAGTTCTCAGTCGCTCCTTCTGACTACTCAACTAGTCATGGGATCGATAAACAGACACTATACAACTCCCTCCACTCTGAACTTATCACCAAGCTTCTTTGACACATTCTTTGGTGTGGTTCAAACCAGGAAAAAACAAAGAAATAAACCCCAAAATGGCTAATTTCCAAACCAGGATTCGCGTAAACAAAACGTGCTCTCCCATCCTTTTCTGTATGGTTGACACGTTTTCAAGAGATCTTCATCACAGCCAAGGGTTGTCCACATGGGCGTCTTTATCGTACCTTGAATTTTCTATTCGTGTAAGATATTAGTTCAGACGCGTGTTTCTCGTGACTACCAGTCATTTCAGACGCATGTGACAGAAATCCCACTCACGAACTTCTGCTTTTGTCGTTCTCTCTAAATGACACACACGACACACAACACACTTACTGACACACGTGGACGCTTGTCCCTAAGGGATTTCTTTAGTAGGAGCCCATGTCACATGAGCTAAGGTCTATATAAGTCAGGTGTGCCCTCGATGATGACTTCATTCGTAGTGTATGTTCGCCCTCCC
>JAJMEM010000043.1:0-34010 GCA_030574135.1 Petasospora petersonii | reverse complement strand
GCGTAGAAAGGAAAAGAGAGGATATAGAGTTGGATTTGTAAAAGGTTCCCGTGTCGATACTGTGGGAATTGGAGTTTGGAATGAATGTGTGTGGGACGAGTATGTCGAAAGCAAAGAAATGAACAAAGGAATGAAGGTGACCTGAGATGTGGGCCGATTGCAACTCGAGAAGAAGAAGAAAGTGAAAGAGAAAGAGAGAAAAGGGGACAAAACTCTGTTCTATTCTCTTATGAAGTCGTGGAAGGAAAGGATCAATGTGGGAAAGATACAGAGTTATAAATGAACACAATCCAGTGGGGCAACCTTTTGAACTGAAAGACACCGAGAATTTTAATTGTTTTGTTTATATGAACACCCCTTCGAGCTTGGCCATGCAGCTGTCTGACTGTGATGCGCCTTTTGGGCACGCGCGCGTGCGCCTATTACTGAAGAAATCTGATGAATGCTTCGCGCGCCTGTTCCCCTCCCCCTTCAACATTCCAGAAGAATGAATTGGAATAATATGAGACTGAATGGAGAAGAAAGATAACAAATTGTACTTAACTGGATCTAATTTATATTAACCCTGTTGATGTTCCACTTACTATCCGTTCCAAATAAAGTGTTTCCAGCTATTGTTGTTGAAAGAGTATTCAAGTTTAAAAAGAATCTGCATGTTGACGCATTCCGCAGTGGTAGTTGCGTCAACGGTTATTTTTTCTTCGCAACATTCGCCATTTTTTGGCGCTCATCCTTTCAGATCTCATAACCAGATCATCGATGTCAGAAGACCAAAACCGGATGAGATTATTTTTGGTGGTATTTTTGTATGAATCCATGTGAAGTTACAGCTCTGAGAATAGTCAATTGGTGATAAAAAAATATTAGACACAGAAGGTGTAAAATGTGGAACTTGCTTGTTTGAAACATTCCCCAAGCGCGTCGAATTAAGGGATTTTTGTACACACAAAATGATAAAAACATCGTACCTTTCAAGAAAATCACCCATTCTCGGATATTTGGCGAAAACTGCTAAGTCTCCATTTTTAGTGTATTTCCGCGCAATTTGTGCCATTCGCTACCTCTTTTAGAAAAAAAGGACGTGGCCTCGCATCGTAAATGTTCATCGCATACATCAAGACCTATTGGTTTCTATGGTAACACGACCATTTCCCCACCCCAAATCCACCTTGTTTTACAATCACACCATAACCTTGAACAAAGATAATTTATAGACATTCAATGCTCAAAAAGGTAGGATGATGCAATACTCCTTTTTATGATGATCGTCCGGCAGTGGTACGTGCTGCACAATGTCTGGTTGTTAATATATGTGCTCCATCGTACATAATCAAGAGCATCAAAACAAAAACAAGAAAAGAAGGTAAGAAGATTTGGTAGTATAATCACATCCATTTTAATCCTATAAGGTAGAAATCCCGCCGGTAACTCAAGGAGCAAAAAAAATCAGAGGATCATCATCAACGAGAAACAATGAAAGCCCAGAAAAAAGAGGCAGAGCGTTGCCCTCTGTTGATCTCAAGGTTGATTTCGCGTGTTGGAACGCGTATTAGCGCGTGTTGCCTCCGTCGCGAGTCCATTCTGATCCCCCCAGAAATCACCCGAAATATGAACTAAAATAATAATAAAATATTAGTAAAATATTAATAGAGAAAAACAATCACCAAAAACGGAAAACAAAAACAAATCAAACAAAAAGAGTTAAGGATTAAGAGATTAAGAGCATTGGCACCTTCATCTCATTCTCTGTTTCACACAAAGATACCGTTGCCTGGGTGTTATTATTTTATAGCTTGTTCCTCACTTTCCACGGTTTTAACGAGTCAATGGAACAACCGCCGCCAACGCCGGGCCTTGCACAGTGGGCGTGGAACTCCTTGTTCAACAAGCAGACGCCCATGTCCAAATACAACGCCATCAAGGGCGGTGCTAATCAGCCCACAAAGCTCAACGATGACCACGATACCAGGGAAGAGGACACCTTCCAGTACAAAAGATCGGCACATCAGAGACCACGGTATGCTGCCAAAGACGACACCGAACTGTTGAGGAAGAACGTGTCGTGGGGCGGCAAGGACTATCTCAACCGTACACGCTCCAGGGAAGCTCACTCTCGTGATTTCTACAAGGAGAAAGACTTAATTCCAGACGAGGAAGACGACTTCACATTCAACTCACAGCGCTCACGCAGTCTCCGACGCTCGAGGTCTGTGTCTTATCTGGACGACACAAAACCACCAGTTTCACAACTACACCAGCATACCTCATTGCCACAGGCATACCCTGGCCGCTTTCCAAGTCCTTATGTACACAAGGACGACATCCTTTCCTCAGGCACAAAGAATCTCATGACGGCTGACTCCAACGCAGAGAAGAACAAACACATCCAAGTGGACTCATCACCACCAATCCCTCAAGCTGACTGGAAGTCCAGGTTGGGGATGGCCTCTTCTAAATCTAGAAAGCCAAAATCTGTCTACAACTCTGGCACTCCAGTACGCCCAGGTTCCATGAGAAGGTCATACCAGGAGGAGCACTGTGCACCACGCCAGTTCCCATCTACAACTTCATTATTCAGAAGAAGCAAGCCTATGGATGATTACTCGCCTACATTGGACCAAAATGAGATTTTGAGACAATTAGACCAAAACGTGTTAGAATTGGAAGAGATCACAACACACCTCAACAAGTTGAAGACGACTGAAAATAACATTTCACCGCTCACATACAACAGAGATGTTGATGTGAAGTATAAACAAGTGAGAGAAGAACTCATTGAGGAATTGAGAAAAAGTCAGAAGTTGTATGACTCTTACTACAGATTTGTTGGAAAGTATAAGGACTTGAAAGCCAAGTACGAGAGGGTTACAAAGGATCAAGAACCATCACATAAGATCAGAGCACTGGAGAAAGAAATATTAATGCTAAGGGACGAGATTCAGTACTTGAAAGATCAAATGAATGAAAAGGATGTCAAGCTGCAGGAGGATGATTACACTCTGTCTGATCTGAAGTCAACGCTGCAGAACTCAAGCAAGTTTGAGGTAACATTGAGAAGAAAAATCAGGTTCTTGGAGGATAAGCTGGAGCAAGAACGTGGGGATTATAAGAATAAGGAGTTCCAACTCAATGAGAGGATATATCTTCTTGAGATGAAGGCCAAAGAGGATGAAGAAAGATTGAAAAGGGCAGAGGAACGTATCAGAGAGTTGGAGATGTACGATAACAACTACAAATATGATCGTGTTTCTCCACTTAAAGATGTCCGCTCACATTCGAGAACACCAAAGAGAACCCAAAGACCATTCAGCATGAGTTCGTTGAGTAACTTGGATGGATTTAAATATCAGAACAACAGACACTCCACCTCTACTACGTCCCCTCAAAAGGAGAACGTTGATGACTTGCACGAAGACACTATTGATAGACTGATTAAGGAGACACTTTAATGACATGGCAATTCACTGATATCTATAGCAGGTACTCATCAATGTAATACCATATAGAACTACATTCGTTGATGAGTTGATAGGTGTTATCAGGTTATGTGGCGCTGGTTTATTCGCGCATAGTTTGTGGCACGAAAAAGTGTGCATCGTCGATGGTTGTGCATTGGGGCAGCGACGAGACCTTGTGTGGATAAAAAAAACATCACCAACTCCCATTGCAGACGCTTAATTCTTTCCGGATTTTTCACAGAGAACATCTCCAGAGTATCCTATTCCCGGTTCCCCAAACAGGATTCTCGTTACGGTTTTGTGTGTTGTTCCTTGTCTGACTCCATTACACTCACTTTTTACCCACTGATTAAGCGCTCTCAGTTTTTTGTTTCCCCTTCGCGCGCGCGGTTTCCAGTTGTGTCAACACACATAGACGGAGAGCTCATCATATATACATCACTGCAAAGAGAACCACACAATTCAGAAGCAACAGCACCAAATTCGCATCATTCATCATTGTTCTTTGAGTGAATTGAACCCATTGAAGAGAACAAACCACGCTTTAATAAGAAACACAAAAGATGACGTCCGAGGTGTCAGAGAAACGCACGCCCTCAAACACCCCAACTATTGGCCAACAGACCATTGATAAGAAGCCATCATCCAAGCGGATCGATGTCGAAGCCATCGCCACAGAGCTACAAAAGAAGCTTGGTACCAACTGGGACAAGTACCAGACCACGATAGCCATGTTCCTGGTTGGCCGGCTCTCGCGGTCAGAGCTCACAACGACGCTATCTACTATCCTCACTGATTCCAAAATGGTACGAATGCACAACCAATTGCTCCTAGCCAATCTCGCCAATTCGATAAGAGACGGTCCTGCTGAGAATCAGTCCAAGTACTCATTTGGTGCTACGTCGAAGAAACAGGTGAAGAGAAGCGTCAAACAGTCATCAGAATATGAGAAGCTGAAGAGAGACATTATGAACCTGCCAATCAGAGAAAGGCACAGGATTAAGACCATTACCAGGGAATCCGGTAAACAAAAAATGGCCAACTCTACTGTCACACTCACAAGACAACAACTGCTACCGAAGATACCTTTTGCTACCAAGGATAGGACCGTTACAGGAAGCACCATCGAATGGACACAGGACATTAGTCACGGCCTGAACACACCGCTCAGCATAGAGACATATTCTCTCCCCGATCCAGATCAGCTCAAGACAAGGATGATGGGTATCGCCAGAGAACACGGTGTTATTGGCCAGCTGGATAAGGATGTCGTTGAAATCATGCATCACGGCCTAGAGATCTATTTGAAGAATATTGTTGAGACCGCTATTGACACCGCTCGTTACAGAAAGAGGAAGTATACTGATGATTTATTGGATAGTGCATCGTCTTCCTCCTCTTTCCTCTCCTCTTCTTCATCTTCTGCTACTTCATCCTCGTCGTCGATATCAAAGAAGCCAAAGGTGACGCTAACGAATGAGGATATGATGGACACGTTCAGCATCCACCCATACTTGGTCGAACCAAGTGGTCCTCTCTACCGTCTTAGTGCAGTCCAGCTGAATGATGACACATACATCGAACCAAAGACGAACATTGACGAACTCTTCGATGAGCTCCAACCCCCACCAACTGCCAAATCCACACTCAACGGTCATGAGCGTCGCACGTCTTTGGCTTCGAGAACCAGCTCACCGTTGACCCAGAAGAAAGAGATCAACGACTCTCTTTCTGGAATCAAGAAGGAGGCTGGTGCTACTGAACAAAACATCGGAACCAGAGAAGAACTGAACATGCTCATCTATGACATTCTCAAAGTATAATATGTGTCGGTATTCTAGAAAAAAAAATCCCCCTCAATGATAAAACATTATGAATTAACTATTCATTTCCATCGTAGCATTTGTAGTGTACGGAAAGCCATCAATGAACTTTACTATACACTCTCTTCACTGGAGCACTGTTAACAGTGGAAACAAACTTGGCCAGCTCCAACCATTT
This sequence comes from Petasospora petersonii, assembly GCA_030574135.1. Lineage (NCBI taxonomy): Eukaryota > Fungi > Ascomycota > Saccharomycetes > Phaffomycetales > Wickerhamomycetaceae > Petasospora > Petasospora petersonii. The sequence goes on along the minus strand of JAJMEM010000043.1, from coordinate 28,551 downwards.
AACACTCTCCTTTGTCTCCATATCCTCAATGTTACAAATCGTGAGTGATTTGGTGTTGGAGTATAAGGAGTGGACCAACTGGTACATGGAGTGTTTAAACTCACTAGTGCTGAACTTTCCTTGCGATACCCTTGCAGCGGCATTGTGAATCAGGTCAAATGACTCAATGCGTGACAGATTGAAGATATACAGTGCAGATTTGAATGATTTGGTACTGGAGGTTGCAGTAACTGTAACCTTGACAAAAGTCGATGAATTCTCAGAGGTCGAGATCTCTCTAACTTCACTGAGTGGAACTTTTTGTGCTGATGAGATTATCGTTCTGTTTTCAAGTTTGATATCAGCTTCTTTTGAGTCGCATGTGTCGAATATGCCACTTGATGTAATTGAAACCACTTGAACATCGTAATCAAATGACCATCCTTTTTCTGTGAAACGTGCTTCACGGTCTTTCATTGTGGCTATACACTGCTTCAGTAGCACCGTGGAGAGAGACTCGTTATCTGAACCAGATACAATGATTGAGACATTACAACCATTCAAAACAGTCTCACAAATCGTAGAGGACTCAACCGAGACTTCGTTATCAGATGCCTTATGTCCAAACACCTTGCTGAAGTCATAAGAACAGTCGCTGGTGGCCAAGGTCTGGAAGCTTGGATCCTCCTCGTAAGCTGAAACCTTGAATGAGTGTGAGTCAGATAATGGAATAATACGGACATAAACTCTAAGTTTGCCAATAAGATCCTGTATAGAGCTCTGAATACGCCTTTTGAACTGGGCCTCTTTGTTTATCTTAGTGACAGACTCTTGATACTTTTCGTCAACAACAGCAGTATCAGCAGTAGCTTGTTGCACTTCGCTATCAAGTAAAATGTTCTCTTTCTCCAACTCTTCAATGGCCCTTTTCAGATTCTCAATGTCTGACTGTCCAGATTTCTTGACGCTGTTCTCTTCTTCAATTTCTTTTTGGATCTCATCGATCTCGCCAGAGACTGCGTCGATCTCGACCTTCACAGCTTCAGCAAGTTCATCCAGTTTAGACAGTTCATTAGCCATATTTTCATACTGCTTGGTCAAATCTTCACACTCCTTTTCAGCTGCCTCAATTTTAGCATCTGTGTCTTTCTCCAGTTCTTTCTTCTCTTGCTCATACACAGTCTCGTTCTTCTCTCTAAGAACCTTCACTTCACTCAACAGCTGCTCCAACTGTTTCTCCATACCATGAATCTCTCGTTCACTGTCCTCATCCTTATACGATATGATATCAGCAAGACCCTCTTCCAACCCAGCTTGAAGTTCATCCAGCTCTCTCATCAGCGAATGCTGATACTCCTTTAGCTTCAGCATCTGCATTTGTTCTTCATGGTTCTTCTCCTTAATAGCAGATTGTCTTGCAGCCTCCAGCTTGTAGTCAACATTGATGAGTTCAGCTTCAGTAGTGCTAATCTTAGTCTTGAGCCCAGAGATCGAACGAGCCAAGCCTTCCTTCTTCTGTTCCAATTCATCATTCTTCTTTCTCGATTCAGATATCTTCCTGTCTAAGTGACTGATTTTGTCCTGTTCAACAGATATCAGTTTCAGTATACGCTCCTGGTTCTGCAGTTGTCTCTTCAAGGCATCAGGGTCCTGTAAAGGATACGCCATACTACTCCTCTGTGTACTTCTCTGTCGGGGTTGGGCAATCTTGGAAGAGTTCCGTTGTGACGACGCGTCTGATATGCTTCGAAGCTGAGTGTGTACTGCGCTGTTAGCAAACCTCGATGCTGTTACTGGGTTTGATGCTCTTCTACTGCTTGAACTGAGAGACAGTTTCGTTGGTCGTTGTAGATTGGTGCCGCCAGTGTTGGCCAACGATATGCGTGGTGATGCCATCCTGGACTTGGATGAGAAGTGTGGTGACTGATTGATCATAGATCCTGCCTCGCTGAGAGCTTTACGTTGCTTTATCGGCGGTGAGTGGTGTATACTCCTTGTTTTCTGTGTGGAAGAAGAGAAGTTGGCGTCTGTGGGCGTCATTCTGTGAGGCGTAAATTATGTGTTTCAGCGCTACCAGGGCGTGCAGCGCTCGCTGGTCTGAGTGAGGGGGGGGACTGTCGGTATCCGTGATGTGATAAGGAAAATGTAAGGTTCTCCTATAATGGTTTTTATTTCTTTTGATTCAAAAAGACTGTAGTTGGTCTTTGTCTTCAACTGATCTTTAAAAGTGGTGAGAAACGTAGGAGCCTTCCGGCGCTTTGGTGTTTGTTTACAATCTGGCCCTGGTTTGGTTGTCCTGGTTTGGTTGTCCTGGTTAAGCGCGATTTGGAGGAGTAGGAGGATTAGACAATAAAAGTCTGTTCTTTAGATATTAACCGACACCCAATTTAGGATTATGAGATTTATTATAATACTGGTTTATTCATATATCTAACTACTTTCAAAAAATTGCATATGATATTCAAAAACTCAAAGATTTCTTTGGGGTACTATATTAGAAAGTTTTGAATAGAAAATTTCACACTCAGTCTTAAAAGAAAATCAGATCAATAATAAAAGTTATTCAGCTCTTCTCAACACTCATGAGAGTATATCTATCATAAAATTTCTAGAATATGAATTAGGACTGCAAACTCAAAGCACCCAAACTTCCACCATTTATCCCAAAGCTCTAATTTATTTATGCTAGGTTACCTGTATGGTGTCCGGGTGAGCGTGTGGAAATGTCCGGGTGTTCTCTTTTTCAAAGCGATTCAATTTGTTCTATAATTACTCAAGGTATCTTAAATCACAGCAAGAGGATCATGGTAATGTCCTTAATTATAGTCATTTTAGAATCCACACACTTGATATCAATCGCATGAAAAAAAATATATCCGAGAAATGCCGGTATGACCGTCTATACATCTTTCCCTCGATGCCGGAATCGGCGATGACTCCGTTTTTTTGCGAAACAGTATGATGGTTGACCACAGCTAAGAATAACAAAGCAGGAACTCCCATTATAAGCACTACAAAGTATTATGTACAGAACATTATTTGCATCAAGTAATGTTACAATGTGTGCGAGTTGTAGCCCATTGTAGTTCGTCGTGCTGTGTCCGGTGAGGTGGGAGTGGAGCCTTCCTGCATGTAGACAACAATGAGAGAGGTTACAAAGTTGAGGGGCAAAATTGGACGATACTGCGCAGTGTGAGAGGAAGTGGGGTCTGAATAAATAGAATAAAGTTGAAAGAGCAGCTTAAAATTGATCAGGAGAAATCTGAAGAAGAAACATTACGGGTCATAGCAGGAAGTGCGACTCTGATGCCGTCAATATCTTTTGTCATGTGGATACAACAGCCCAACCTAGAAGTCTCGGTCAATCCAAACGCCAGATCCAACATATCGTTTTCATCATCATCAGGTTCTGGGAGTGAATCGTAAAAGTCTGGGTCCACAATGACATGGCAGGTGGAACAGGCACATGAACCACCGCATGCACCTTCCATGTCCAGGTTGTAGTGCTGTGCAATGTCCAAGATCGAGTCACCCTCAGCGACTTCGTACGTCAGCTGCTCTCCTTCTTTTGTGATGAAGGTAACATGGAGTTCTTCACCTTCCTTAGGCTTCTGTATATGTCCATGTAGTACAATTCTTGAGTTGTGGAAATTTCTAATCAGCGGCATTTGATTGGAAGAGGCTCTCTTAATCAGCGGCCACTGGGTAGACGACTGGGTCTTTGAGAGAAACGATCTCGACGCTGGTCTGAGTGTGGTCACCACTGTTCTAAGCATGTTGGATCGAGGACGTCTTTGGAGAGAAACTCAGCAAAAAAAAACAAACAGAAAGAGAAACCGAAGTTCGGACCGTTCCATCTACACCTTCTTGGTGATGGTTTCTCTCTTCGCGAAAACACTATTTTACTTTTTCTTCTCCCTGTAATCCGAGGGTGAAGATCCGACTTCTATCGCGAACCTGCCATATAATCGTGGCACGCAGCTTTCAAGCAGGGAGATTAAAGAAGAACAGCACCTTCGTAACATCTAAAAAGAGCTGGTTCCTCAGTGAAATTTCCATCTTCAGCACGATGTCTTCACAAGGTCTTTTGGACGGTGCCAACTCGGACCTCTTCAACACATACGAAACAGACTACCAAGTCGCTTACAATGAAGCCCAGCAGAAGCTCGAGCAGATTAAGCAGCTGGATGGCGGTGAGTTGGTGATGATGACACCTCCGATAAAGTACGGCACGCACAATGGCCCACGACACTAACATATGACACACAGAACAGCGTCGCGAGGCTATGAAGTCCGTTGAGAAGGCTACTGATGAATGTATCGAGATTGTATGTATCCTACTCTTGCTTCCTTGACTTTTCAAAGGTTAACCCCACAGTGGGGAATGTGCATTCAAGAGAGCTACTAACATCGAACGAAACAGCTTGATCAGCTTGCTATTGAGGTCCAGAACATCCAATCAGGTGCTAGATCCGCATATAATGCAAAAATCAGATCATATCGCTCAGACGTTGACAAATGCAAGAAGGAGCTCAAGAAGCTCATGGACGACGAGGACAGAAGAAGCTTATTGGGCTCAAACAACTTTAATAAGGACACACAGAGATCGCAGCTTTTGCAGTCCAACGCTGCTTTGGAAAGAACCTCTGAGAGACTCAGAGACAGCTCCAGAATTGCTGCCGAGACAGAACAGATTGGTTCCAACATTATGCTCGATTTGAGATCGCAGAGGGAACAATTGCAAAACTCTAGACAGACGTTGTTCGAAGCTGATGGATACGTCGACAGATCCATACAGACACTAAAGTCCATGACTAGAAGAGCTGCTGCTAACAAGATAATATCGTATGCCATCATAGGTGTCCTCATTCTTCTGATTTTGCTTGTGATTGCGAACAAGTTTTGGTGATTTTGTCTCGATCTCCTCTATTTTTGTAATGAATTAAACCTATTATATTATTTTACTCTCATATTAATAGTCGCACAATACGTGGAGCCACACATTTATTTATTAGCTAGAGTGTAAGATCTATTGCGACCTCCAACTACTCCAGATGTGGAACTCAGTGGCAGGGAACATTTTACATCACTGTACTCGTAATTAAACTTCTACAACCGATGAAGCTTCATACAAGTTTCCCCCATGACAACTAATGATTCTAGAGAAGTCACTCTGGTCCACTGACGCCACTAGAACTACTCTTTAATAAGACAAGTAAGTAACTCTAGTGTACAGTCATAGATAAATGGAAGGGGAGTAAGTAAAAAACAACAATAATAAAGGAGAAGATACGAGGTATCAAGACTGTGCCTCAAACTCATCGCTGGAGAATAGATCATCGTCGTCTTCATTGTCATCAACGTGAGAGGTGAATCTGGACATGGCGTTTCTGATCTGTTCCAGTAATTGTCTATCATCCTCATCCTCGTCAGACTCAAGGGTTCTATTGGTGGAGACTCTAGACAAAACACCACTTGAGGCCCCAGAGAGACTACCAGGTCTCGATTTCAAGTTAAGTGTCAAGGCTTTACTTTCATCGTCATCCAGCTCCAAGATCTCAGCAGTGAGCGTGGTCAACGATTTAGAGGACTGACGTCTTAGCATACGGCCAGGAACGGGTGACTTCGGAAAGTACGATGTTGGGTTATCCACATCGTCAGGGATAGCTGATGGAGTTTTCATACCAGATCTTGACTTCATGGTCAAACCAGTATCCTGGATCAGTTTTGCAACAAGACCAGTCCAGCCGCATTGATGCGAGGCACCGAGACCACGTCCAGAATCGCCATCAAAGAACTCATAAAATGGAATTAAGTTCTCAAAGTTCTCGTCTGTAGATGCCTTAATGTCATCACCGTTGCAAGGGCGTTCACCAGTAGCTTCATCTTGAGTAAAGAGCTTGATCAAACGATGTTGTAAGAACTCAGCCACTTGGGCCAAGTTCATCATGTTACCTGAACCTGTTGGACACTCAACCTTGAAATTTGGACCATAGTAGAGGAAAAATCTCTGAAGAGACTCCACTAGTAAAAAGTTCGTCGGGAACCAAATAGGACCCCTCCAATTGGAGTTACCACCAAATAGGCCAGAATCAGACTCTCCAGAAACGTAAGTGATCGAATAGTCTTGACCATTGACAAACCATGAATATGGATGCTTCTCGTGGTACTTAGATAACGATCTGATACCATAATCAGACAAGAACTCCGATTCATCAAGCATTCTCTTCAAAATGGCCTTTAGTCTATCCTCATTCACCAGTGCCAAAAGCAGTCTCTCACCAACACCTTTCTTCTCCATGCTGGCGATGTTTCTCGTGGCTACAGACCCTCTCTTTTCAATGAACCAATTCAATCTCTTCTTAAAACCTGGGAAACGCTCCAACAGCTGTGGCTCTAATGTAAGGGAAGCATATAGTGGGATCAAACCAACAAGAGACCTGACTGGAAGCTGTTGACGTTTATCATCATCCCAGGAAATGGCATCATAGTAGAACTCATCATCCTCGTTCCATAAGGACTCTTCAATCTTTTCCGGAGAATCGAGTGTAGAACCATTACATGTAAAAGTCATCGCATCAGCAATCAGCAAAAAGTGTTCAAAGAACTTTGAAGCAATGTCTTCGTACACTGGTCTTTTCTTTGCCAGCTCCAAAGCAATGTTTAACATCTGAAGACAGAAGAAAGCCATCCAACCTGTAGAGTCGGCCTGCTCAAGGCGACCACCAGTAGGCAAAGGCTCTGATCTGTTGAAGATACCAATGTTATCGAGACCCAAGAATCCACCTTCAAAGACATTGTTGCCATCATGATCCTTTCTGTTGACCCACCAGGTGAAGTTGAGCAACAGCTTCTGGAACACTCTCTCCAAAAACTCATCATCTGTATGACCATACATCTTACGCTCCAACTTGTAAACTCTGAAAGTAGCCCAAGCGTGCACTGGTGGGTTAACATCACTAAAGTTCCATTCATAAGCTGGAATTTGACCATTTGGATGCATATACCATTCTCTTGTTAATAAGTCCAACTGCTTTTTGGCGAAATCCGGATCTATAAGTGCAATAGGGATACAGTGGAAAGCAGTGTCCCAAGAGGCAAAGAAGTTGTACTCAAACTTGTCTGGAAGTGAGAGCACGTCATCAATGTACATGTGTTTCCACTCTTTGTTTCTTCTATTGGCTCTATCCTGTGGCGGTTTAGGTAGGATCGGATCGCCTTTATACCAATCCTCTTGTATAAAGTGATAGAACTGTTTGGTCCAAAGCATACCAGCAAAAGCCTGACGTTGGATCTGACGAAGTTCCTCTGAGATAGGGAAAGGGGTAATACGCCAGTAGAAGCGATCAGCTTCCTGTTCACGTCTATGGAAGATCTGGTCAAAGTATTCCTCATCAATGCTGACTTGTCTTCTCGATTTGGTGAATTTGTATCTGACAGTGACGTAGTCGTGAGCTGGAACACCACCATCTTCGTCAAAGGCAAACCAGGCACAGGCTTTCGTGCCCTCATTCTTTGGATTGATAACAGCATCTTTCTCATTGACAACGTACTCATGGAAAGCGTCCTTGGTAAACTTTGCAGTGTTCTCTTGGTTGTACAACTTCTGTCTATTGGTTTCGTTATCGGTAAAGAGCAACTGTGGCTCGACATCTGGATGATTTTCCGTAAGGCCCGGAGAAGGGGCAAACACCACGGAACGTGGATCACCGAACTTTATGTGATTCATCTCGATGGAGGAAGAGGAGTCCAGTTGCTTCAAAGAAGGCCTATAATCTCCATGACCCCAGGACCAGGTGTTTCTAAAGAAAACCTGTGGCAAGAGATGCAAAGGGGCGGCCTTGTCACCTCTGTTGTAAGCAGTGACCCTAAAGCACAACTCTTCATCGTCTTCCTTGGCCATCTCAAATACAACATCAAAGTAAGCGTTATCATCAAACACACCAGTATCAGGCAACTCGTACTCCTTCTCTAATCTCGATCTCTGAGCGTTGGTGTGGACGAGATCTTCGTAGGGGAACTTAGCGTGAGGGTATTTGTAGATGTACTTCATGTACGAATGAGTCGGTGTGTTGTCCACGTAGAAGTACACCTCCTTGACATCCTCACCGTGGTTTCCCTGTGGGCCAGTAAGGCCGAAGGCCTTCTCCTTAAGGAAGTCATCCTGCTCGTTCCACATGGCGAGGGAGAAACAGAGCAACTGGTGGTTGTCTGAAACACCAGCAAGACCATCCTCTCCCCATCTGTACGTTCTTGAGCGAGATTCGTCGAAAGTAAAGGATTCCCAAGCATTACCATCGTATGAATAGTCTTCTCTGACAACACCCCACTGGCGCTCAGAGAGATAGGGACCCCAGCGGCGCCAGTACTTGGTCTTAGCGCGGTCCTCCTGAAGCCTTTTCTCCTCAGCAGTGAGACCTGCGAGTTGGGCGGTGGACTTGTTTCTTTTCACCATGGTCAATTGTGTACTTTTTATGAGCTTTTGGTTGACGTTGCTCTCTGGGCTGTTTCTTCTTTTTTATGTCGATGAAGTGGAGAGAAGGGTGGTTTTATTTAGCAACGTACTTGCAGAGCGCGCAAGGATCCGGAGGCGACAGGGATCTGTCAAGGAAAAAGAAATTAAAAAAAGACAAGCGATCTATCTTATCGGAAAAACTAAAAAAGCGAGAGAGAGACCAAATTTCGGATTATGTGGGCTGAGAGATATCGCAGATTACATTTATAGGAAAATATTTTCTTCATAGTCGTAGAAGTCATATATATATATTTACTAATATTTATTGAGAATATCACACTTACAGTGTCTTCTTCAGCTCCAACTCAGCTCTTCTCTGGCCGATAGAACCGCTAAGAACAGCCACTCTCATTGTGGCCAACAAGTTGTGAGCTGCATTGGAATGCAAGTAGACACCACCGTTGAAGGCTTTTGTAGCGTCTTTACCAAGCGAAGCTCTGAGAAGTGGCTCACCACCAGGGTGCTCTGCAATGTATCCAGAGACGTTGTGCACGATACCGTTGATGATAACGAGGCCTGGTTCATCCTTGCATTTTTCGAGGAACTCAGCCTTGTCCCAAACAGGCAATTGTGAGAGTGGTGTACCCCAGTTCAACTTGCGTCTCATAGCATCGATCTTCTTCTGCTGTTGCTGGACGAGGCCCTGTTCAATGGCGTTCTGGGAGAAGGTCTTCAGGTTGTACGCGAGACCAATCTTAGAGGAAAACCAAATGAGTGCCTTGGTTGGGTCGTATTGCCACCACTTGATAGCGTTTCTATAGTCAGATGGGAATTCGTGGTGGAAGTTGTGGTATCCCTCACCAAAAGTGACGAGGGCTGTGAGCCAATGGTCTCTTGGAGTTCTGCGGTCATCGAATGGCTGGACCCCGATCCAGTGAGCAAGAGAGTTGACACAGAAAGTAGCTTGTTGAATGGAAAAGGCTCTGAGGATACCAGCGTAGACAAAACCTCCCTTGTAGTCGTTGAAGAAGTAGCCGCAAATCAGAGTTGGATAGATGTAGGACATGAACAACATGATCAAGAGATAGTGCTTGTGCTGTACACGCACGATCCAGTCATCGATCAAGTCAGAAATATCAGCACGTGCCTTGTACTTTGGGTTTGGCTTAACGAGCATCCAGGTGAGGTGGGAATACCAAAATCCCTTTCTGGCATCGTATGGGTCTCTGTTTGTGTCTGTGTAACGGTGGTGGATTCTGTGAGAATGTCCCCACCACTTGATGGAGCCTTCAACAGCAGCAGCACCAAAGAGGGCGTAAAAGATTCTGAGTGGCCAGCGAGCCTGGTACGCCTTATGGGACCAGAGTCTGTGGTAGCCACCAGTGATGGAGATACCAGAGCACGAGTAGTGGAAGACGGCAAGTACAGCAGTCTTCCAGTTGAGTGGAGTGCTGAGCGAGAGGTAAAACCCAAACAGTGGGATACCGAGGACCAGCACCATGTTCAACCAATTGATGTGCTGGTGCCAGTTCTCTAGCGTCCATGGCTGTTCTGAAATGTGCTTCTTGTTGGCCCATTTGGCTTTCTCTTGGGAGTCCTTCTCCAAGATGTCAGCGACGCCAACAGCTTCATCAAAGTGGGGAGCCGTTATCTCCTTGGATCCCATCAAACTACCGAAACCATTGACGACACGTTTGATCTTCTTGTTGGTGCCAGCAGCGATGACATTGGCCTGGATGACATCAACAGACTCCAGCTGGGGCTCTTGCTTAGCGTCCATTATTGGAAATCACTATTATTACTGTCTTAGCTCTCAGAGTATCTCACAACATGAAAAGAGATAAGAGAGAAAGAGAGAGGGGGTCTACAAGATTGGAGGGGGTGAGTTCCTGCATTTTTATATACCACACCGCAATAATCGGGTGTTAATTTCCGGTTGTTTGGGAGATCAGACACATTGCATACATATATTTTTACATTAAAAGAAAAAAAAGTTCCCAACAAAATTGGTAGCTGAGCGGAAAATCTGATGGTACGCGCAACAACATCTGCCGTATGACTTTTTTTAATATTCTCTCTTTGTCATTACAATTGGATAGTTAGTGAAATATATTAAGAACTATGATTCATAGTAGAGTAATGATATTATTCCTTGTTTATTTGTATTACAACAAATCAAAGAAGGTACTTGGTGCCTTAATTAAAAATATTAATAGCTAAAAAATCAATGGTACGGCCACAGATTTAAGTGAGATTTACATGGCACATCAGCTCTTTTTTGGGGGTGCCAAATGTTGAGTCTTCAATCACGAGATCTTTACTTCATAATTAAACTATAACTCTAACGTAACTAAGAGAGAGAAACATAAGTCTATATATCTAGTGTGTATATAATTACTCTAAGTCATGTCAACGTTTGAAGCTTCTTTAAATCCCATTGAGGTTGAAAACTTAGCCTCAACATCGAAGTCACCCTTTTTTCTCCCCTGAAAAAAAAACGGTTCTCCATGAGGTGGTGTCCTTTGACACATAGCAAGCATCAAGCCACTGCACTTTCTGCCCCCAAAAAAAGTAATAATGTTGACAATTAGATGAGATCTTCTGATAATTTCTATAACATGTGGTAAAAAAAAGTTGGACATTCTTTTCTATGCGATTAGAATGCCTGTCATGAGCCACCCCCACTATGAGCTTAGTTGGGAGGGGGGTCCCTACCTTACAAATCTCAATTATATGCTACATTGTGTACAACCATCAAACTATCCACCGGCTTGAATTACATTTACACTTTCTGCTCAGCACTTATCACAGAAAGACACTGGAACTCATTGTTATAAGAGGCTTTCCAAAGCCTGACTTTACCATCATCACCAGAGCTACTGAGGATCGTACCTGTTAAATTCCACGACACAGACCACACTTCCCCATGATGATCATCGTGCTGACCAACAAGCTCCACTTGAATGTCCACACTTGGTGTATTTTGGTCCACTGACATAGCACTCTCATCGTCATTGTCGTTATTAATATTAGTTGCAGAGCCATTGTTGAGGTCATACGGGGTTCTGGATGGCTTGCCCTGTGAAAGTCTTTCTGTGAGTTTGAAGATTCGAACCTTACCATCCTTACACCCTGTGGAGAGTAGCTGGTAGTATCTTCCCATGGATGGAGCCCATGAAACGGATCTGATCAATCCTGAATGCTCAGGTAATGTAGTGGCCTGAACAAGCTTCCCAGACGATGTATCTCTGTTGTAAATGAATCCCTGGTCCAATGCACAGACAACAAGCTTCTCTGGAGAAAATCTGGAAGGGCACCAAGCTAAAGCAAAATCAGATTGTAGGTGAGCAGCAGGAGGAACGTTCAGCACTGACACTTCGGATGTAATCGTCCAAGATCTTAAATCAGCAGGCTCCAACGCGTCGTAGATCCTCAACACACCATCACTCCCAATAGCAGCAAGTCTTAGTCCCAGATGAGAGGGAGCAAAAGCAACGTCGTACAAAGGACCCCTAGCATCGTTCAGAACGGCGAGCCTCTTCCATCTGCGACCACTTCCATGTGGTTCGTCTAAGTCTTCCTCCCAGATTCTGATGGTTTTATCGTAAGATACAGAGGCAAGAATCTTACCAAACTCAGGAGAGGCCCATGACAGTTTCACAACAGAAGAGTCATGTGCTTTCCATGAATCATTGAGGATCCATTCGTTTGTAGTCGAATCAAGGTCAAACACCTTGATGTGCTGGTCTGAGGAGCACGTTGCCAGTTGCTTCCCGTAAAAGTCATAAGCAACATCGTGGATTAATTCCTCGTGGTTCGTGGCGAATGGCTTCATATCTGTAAAAATGAGTTGTATATTGGAGAGATCAAAGACTTGTAAAGACAAATTTCCTAAACTTTGTAGGATTGGTGTTTACTCCTTTTCTTTATATTGCGAGAGCTAGAAGAAAAACAAGGAAATGGTGGTGTCCGGGTTTCCATTGATTAATCGCGATCCCGCGATTGCGTAGTAAACACCGATACAAACCCATTCTCCATTCATATCTAAAATCATACACCCAGGAATTACTACAGCCCAGGCAGTGGGCTATAATTGTGATTAGATTCTATAATCATTACCATTAACAATGTCGCTATTATCAGAACCAACAGTTTTAGTGCGTATCGGCTCCTTCCTGAGCATACAAGATCGGCTGTCATATTCACAATCAGAACCTGCCATCACAGCGGCATTACAGCCAGCAGACGCTGATTACTACGCACAGAGACTTGATAAAGTGCTCATACGATATGATCCCACATACTCAGAAGACCTCCTGCTGGAACCTGATGCTGTGTCTGCTTTCAAATCACATAAAACAGCCGACCCGAAACACACTTGTTCAATGCTCCTGAACATATTCCAACCATTCCTGACGAGATTACGAGACTTTGAGAACGTTGCAGATTACGACTTGGTTGATGAATCTTTTTTTCATGAGAAGATGATGAGTGAACAGGACAAGGCCAAGATTCTGGTCAATCTGAGCAAGTTTATCAAGATGGATGACGTCGATCAACAGCTGTACCTCCTGAACACGAGTAAGATACAAGCCTTGCTAAAAGCTTACATAAAGACCAAATTTGAGGAATTGGAAGACAATTTCCATAAGGAGGAGTATTCGGTTGTCTCATTGCTTGTGGAAACACTGAACATCTTGGATCAAGAAGAACTTGTGGTTGATTTTTTCAGACAGGAGAACAAATTTCCACTGGATTTCTTCCCAAACACTATCCTAGATAATGGCGGCTCCTTGGATGCGGAGTCTTGGAATGATGTGATCAAGGATCTCATAGAGTTTTTCAATGGCAAATCGAGGATCATTGATGAGTGTTTTGGACAGCAACTGCCAGTCATGTTGATGTACATTGAAAACATCCTTGAGAAAGATATCATTTTCTTCCTCAAGAAGGAGATTGATAAAAACGTTGAGATTGTTCCATATCTTTACAAAGGACTTTTAATGACCTTTGTTCCAGGGCTTGTCGAATCTATGAACGCTGGGGAGAACTACAAGACTATGGTTACCACTTTTATAAATCTCTATTTTGAGCCTTTAATCGTGAGGTATTTGAACGACACCCTTACAAATTTCGAGCAGAATGCCATTGAGGAGGTTGAAAGATTTCAGAAACAGTACGAGGAGCAGGAAAAACTGGAGAAGGATAACATCTACAAGTCTATTCTGAGCGAGTACGACACCGAGGAGGTCAAGTCGAACAAATTTGAATTGTTGACGAGTTTCACAAAGATCTTTGCAAAATCCAACAACAACACCAATGAGATCAACTTTAAGCTAAACCTCGAGCTCATAAACAAAAATTTGAAAAATCTTAAGAACTTTATCAACTTTGAGCTTTGTACAGAAATCATATCACAAGCAAAGGCAAAAGTGGAGACAGTTGCCATGTTTGAGACAATTCCGAACTCCATTCTTGATAAAAAGAAGATTAACGACGAAATCGAGGCCATATTTGTCAAGCTTATTACAGTTATTGAACAGCATCACGTGAAGCCAGGTTTCGAAAACGCAATTGCCATCTTGACCAAGTATGATCCAACAGAGTTCAAATCACTCGAGACCATTGAGACGCTTAACACAGTGGAACCCTTGGTGAAGTTCACGGAGTTGATCAACATTGGTGATCTTATCTATCAAATGCTGGAGATCTTCTATGAGAACGAGCTTGTTAAGAAGAAGGTCATTGACAGAAATGAGTTTTTGAACAATGCTAACCAGGCAAAAAAGCACTTTGAATCTGTGCTTGATGGATTCGTGGCAAATGGATTGAATACCGGTATAGACAAGTTGATGGATGAGATTGAGTTCATTTTCAACACATTACAGCTCCCCAATGACTTCAATCCAAAGTCTAACAAACTTGAGGATGTTGTTTTCGGACCAACGAAGTGTGCCACGAAGACTGTAGAGCTCTTGTCTAACCATATCAACTTGATCAATGGATCTACAGAAAAGGGTATCATTGATGTGTTCCAACAGGAGATTGGCGAGAGATTCTTCCAAGTAATCGTCAAGAATATAAAGAAGAGACAAATCTCCACCAATGGTGCTATCATCCTTATCAGTGACTTGAACTTGTACTATGATTTTATTGTTAACACTCTGAAGCAGAAGAACATCACCCCACTGTTTGCAGGCTTAAAGGAAATTGGTCAGCTGTATTTGATTTCCAGTGAGGATTCCAAGGAGCTGGGTAAGCTTATCGGTGATCTGAGTAAGTTCAATGGCATCTTCAAACAAGAGGAGATTTATGAGTTTGTGACAAGGAGAACAGATTGGTTGAAAGTGAAGAAAGATGTCGAGAAGGCGATGTATGGATTGGGTATTACGGATTGTTCTATCATGTAAAAATCTACGATATAATAGTATTATCTCTATAAAAGGTGACAGTGTCTTTCTATGCAAACAAGAACACTTGTAAACAATGAATAAAAAGCAGAAAAAGAAAGCCGAAAGTTTAAGGCCTTGAACGAAGTATTAGGCAAGGCATTGTTTTTTTTGAATTTCAATGAAGCCAATCAAAACAATCATAATGCAGCGAGAAGTGTCCAAAATCGATATGAATTGAAAAGATCATCAACCGTTGATGACTTTATCATAGTAGACCCAGATTTCTCCCAAATAGTCATATAACACAGTCAAATCCTCCTCGTATTCCACTAGTGTGCCCATAAAGTAAGGGTCATCACTTCCACCAACTCTATCATAAGCACAGTACAAGTATCCACCACAACCGAACATAACGTCCCAGCCTGAAGAAGGCTCACCCAGATCATTGTTTATCACACGTTCTTGAGGAGGTGGAACCAAAATAGCCTTGATCTTCAACGGACCAACGTATGTCTCCTTTAACTCTTCAGCAGAGGAAAATATATTCTTGTACAAGTCCATTTCAATATCTTTGGAAGCTTGGTCTTCACGCTTACACGTGATGAAGCCAGAGTTCATCCACAAGAGGGTATGGTCATCCAAACCTGACAAATGTGCCGGATGTGTGGTGCAAAGCATATGGGACTTCAGTTTGGAGCGTCTAGAATCATCAGAGTCACCAAGTAGTCTGTTGGAGTTTGGATTAAGTGTACCAACAGCACCAACACCATACTTGTTCAAGTAGTAGTCCTCATCTCCAGCAATGGAGAACCCGAGCCAGAATAGCTCCTTATCACCATGAACTCTTGTAGTAGCTGCGTGCCACATCTGAAGCATGTTAATTGTAAGAGTAGCTCTCATGTGTCTCTTCTTGTTCACAGCAACCATACCGGACTCCTGAACGTGTTTGTACTTCTCACCAAAAAATCTATTGTTCATAGTGTAGTTTGTTAGCTCTGGGATATCAAAAAAAGCGGTATCGAGCCTTGTTGGAAGCAGCTTTCGGAAGTATGTGAGTTCTGGACCTGTCATTCTGTCGTAGAGCATACGGTCTTTAAAGAAGAAGGCACCAAGCTTTTTATAGACGTCGGACTCGAGGATGTAATCATCGATGTCAACAAATGGTACCGTGTCTGTGTCAACAACGACGGTATCCTCAAAGGAGGCAAAGAGCAGTGTTAGCAGCTTATTACCATAAGTTACAAATCTGGTATCATCTGGGTTGATGGACTCAGACACATCAACGTACCATATTTCCTGTGGAGGGAAGATGTCGTTCAAGTCCAAGTCTTTGATATCAGAGAAGTATGTTTTGATGTACGTCTTGAAGCTGGGTATGTGGTCCAAATTGAGGTTCATGGATCTGGATACCGAGGTCAAGGCCTCCTGAGATTGTACACTGAGATCACCTCTGTGAATGATCTGGATTGGCATGGTGTTGTTGATGGCTCTGAGGACAAGAAGCAAGCTTGAAAGCTCACCAACGTGTTTATCAGCGGCAGTGAGTGCGATACCCTTGCCATTGAAAGCATCCTTCAACTCTCTTGTGAAGCACAAATCTGCGTGTGGTGTTGGCTCGGTCTTGTAGTTGATGTCAGCAAGGTATTTTTCCATAACTGGCAACTCGTGAAGCTCCTCCCTGTTCCATCTCACATATTTTGGGTATTTTCTTGTGAGGAATTTAAAGAGTCTCTTCTCATTCTCCGCACAGGTGATCTTCTCATCGAAGCTCATAACCTTGGATTGCTCTTCATCGGGCATGTTGTTTTCTAAGTAGCATTGTGAAAAGACTCTCAGATGAGTGGCCCAATTGGACATGGCTGTCTCCGAGTCATATGATTCCTTTCTAGCTTTTTCGTAGCTGGCCTCCCATTGAAACTCCTTATTTCTCTCTTCGACGAGCTTGTTGATCTCCTCCTCATCAGTGATACCTTGATCGCTCAACTCGTTCTTGAAGTCGTTGAGCCTGTCCTCCATAAATCTCTCCTTGGTGTCAAATATGTAGCCATTGTAAGGATATCCGCTTTCGAGATCATGCACCATCCAATCAGGGTCTACCTCATAAAGCGTCTTGAAATATAGCTCACATTTATCTGGCAAGCTCATGGAGGTAAAACTCTCTGGTGTCAGCTTTGCAAGGATCTCCTTGTACACTTTTGGGGTCGGGTACTTGGAATTGATGAATACGAACTGCGAGTCTTTGGCTGATGGGGAAGACTGCCGTTGGAGGCTCGCCGGCTCCGAGTCAAAGAAGTCGTAAAGTCCGCTCCCCAGAGAGGTGGTGGTGGTGGTGGTGGTGTTCAAGCCAAGCTGGTGGATCGATGATGTGGCAGAGTCCAAGTATCCTCTGGGGAGACTCTTTATGAGGGTGAGCAGCAGTATACACAGAGCCGCCAGCAGCACGAGACGTGGTTGGGACCGCGTTACAGTGAACCAACGCTGCTGCTCCAGACCCTGCGTCCAGCGGGCCAATGTGATCCTGGCTCTGTTCTGGAAAGACATCTGGCTGCTCCGATTGGTCGACTGGACTGGAATGATGGTCGTGTGAGCAACTTGGAAGGCTTATAGTATCAGTGCCGCTTAGCAATCGTGAACGATAAGCATTTCCATCACCAACAAAACGCGTTGACCCCTATAATTATCAGTCGATAACTATGAAACTTTTCGCGAACAACGAGGACCCCTTGATTCGCTGGTAGTCCCTATTTTGAGTCTTTTAAACCTTTAAAGTTAAGCTGTTAAGCTGTTATGAAAGGAGAACATGCATTAAATCCACAATTATGATCGAAGTCTGTGAGTATATTAAAGAAGTGGGGGAAAAAGAAGAAGAAAAAAATGATGAAGAAGAAAAAAATTGTGTAAGTTGAGTGCATAATAAATGAGTACGCGAATTGGATCATGCTCCATCAACCTCGTTCAACTTGTCTTTAGCGGTGTTGACGAAGAACTTTGGATCCTTACAGTCCTTTGGAGTCTCCCTGAGAACGTCCTCAATGTTCCACCTTGGCTTTTTACCATCAAGAGAGCCTCCAGCAATACCAGAACTGAACTTAAGGAAGAGCTTGTCACCAACCTCATCGAGATGACGCAGCAAGTAGTCAATATCCTCCTTGGTCAACGCGGAGGAAACACACAGACGAACTCTGGAGGAAAGTAATGGAGTGGCCGGGTAACCAACAACAACGATAGCAATCTTTCTCTTGTAGAGCATTCTTGAGAATGCCGGCATCTTAGATGGGGCATAGAGCAGGAGTGGAACAACTGGAGAGTCATCAACACCGTACACAATGAAACCAAGTCTCTGAAGACCCAGTCTTAAGTAACGCGAGTTGAAAGCGATTCTCTCAAGTCTTTCACGACCTTCGCCTGGGTTGATCTCGCCCATGATGACCTTCATCGACGTCAGAATCTGACCCAGAACTGGAGCAGCAATGGCCTCCGCATAGTTCTGACCATTAATATCCAATCTCAAACGGTCAATCAAGTCCTGCGGACCAGAGACATAACCGCCAGCAGCACCGAAGGACTTGGTCAAAGTACCCATCAAGAGATCAATCTTCTTTGGGTCAATACCAAAGTAGTCACATACACCACGACCGTTTGGACCAATGGCACCAATGGAGTGGGCTTCGTCCACAAACAAATAAAACTTGTACTTCTCCTTCAACTTCAAAAGAGCTGGCAAGTTGGCCATAGTACCCTCCATGGAGTACAAACCCTCAACGGCAACAACAATCTTCTTCCAAGGACGGTGTGATCTTGGCTGGCCTTGGGAAATCTGCTCTCTGAGCAATTTCTCCAAGGCATCCATATCGTTATGCTTAAAGGTCTTGACAGAACAGCCCGATAATCTGACACCCGTTCTAATAGATGTGTGGTTCAGCTCATCTGAAATGATAAGGGACTTCTTGTCAAGCAACGAGGCAAACAAAGAGGCGTTGGTAGCGTAACCCATTGAGAACAGAATGGAGTCATCCACACCAATAAACTTGGCAATGGTTCTCTCAGTCTCTCTGTGCAAGTCAGTGGTACCAATAACGTTACGAGGACCACCAACACCAACACCATACTTGTCGACACACTCCAAAGCGTAATCTGTACAGACACCCTCGGATTGGGCGAATCCCAAGTAGTTGTAGGATGACAAGTTGAGACATGTTGATGTTGTGCCCGGGTATGTAAAGTAGCGGTTGTAGTCGTGTGCATCTCTGTCAATGCAAGTGATCAGTCTTCCAGGAACACCAGCAGTTGGTCTAGCAAAACAGTCATCAAGCTTCTGCTTCATTCGACGAATGTAGAACGACTCGAAACTCGAATACCATGGTGCCATACCGTCCCTCTCCAGCAAATCGGCGTACTTGCGGGGTTTGAATCTGACACCAAAGAAGTCCTTGATATGACCGACGATGATGAGGATCAAGTAGTTGAGGTATGTGATGAGGACCACATAGTATGGTGGTTCATCCTCAATAGGATCCGGGAGTGGCACTCCATGACGAGAAACAGTCTTGTAACGGTACTCATTCGAAGTGAGCGCACCAAACTCGTTTTCCTTCTTGTCCTCCACGGAGAGCCCAGAGAGGTCAATCTGCGGTATCGTGCGAGACATTTCAGGCTGATTACCACACACTGTAATACGAGGGAGGGGGAGTGGATGCTGAAGGAGTGGCTTGTTGTATTGGTGGAGTGATTTGTTTACCAAGATGGTTCAGTTGTTGTGCAATACGCGTTTGCTCGGTGAGAATCAAGAAATCCCGGGCGCGACGGGAGTGTTTTTAAACTGTGGTGAGAAATTGATGCTTTTTTTGAGAGCGGAGATGAGAGAAGGGTTTTTTTTCTTTAAGTTGGTAATTTAAGAAGAAGAATATGGTAAGAACCCAGATGTGTGTAGTATAGAGCTTAAACCCCGAGGGTTGCAAGACGAGAGAGGCTGAAGAAATCAAGTAAAACTTTCTATCTTCTCTCTCCCAACGCTGTTTACCCCTATTTCTGAGCCCTGGTCTTTCTGAATGGTGTACGGGTGTTTTTGAAGGCATTGGTTCGCGCACATCAAAACATGAACAAAGTGTCAACACTATGTCTCTTTATTTCTCTCTGTTTCTTTCTATCTTTCAAGAGTTGGAAAGCTGCAAGTCCGTTAACTTTATACGGTGATGTCATTGGCTATTTTACTGCAAAGCGGTGTTGCCACGGCTTTAGTAGCCACAGCTCATGGCCCTTTCCAGCCACTTCAGGCTGCTATGGGGTTCAGTATCTATGGCTACATCTCCACAAACTATCTGATACCGAAGCTGGCACCACACTTCGCAGCCAAGGGCCTCTTCGGTAAGGACCTTTCAAAGAAGGACAAGCCTGTCATTCCGGAAACAATTGGTGCTATTTCAGGAACCGTATACCTGTTTGTGATGTTCTTTTTCATTCCATTCATGTTCTACAAATACCTTGTGACGTCGACGGCTGGTGGAGGTGAACGTGGTGGCGGTTTACAAGTGGAAGGAGAGAACTTGTTCCCACATGACAAACTCGCTGGATTTCTTAGTGCAATACTCTGCTTAGAGAGTGTGCTATTATTGGGATTGGCTGATGACTTTTTTGACTTAAGGTGGCGTCACAAGTTCTTCTTGCCTGCTATCGCTGCCATTCCATTGCTGATCGTCTATTATGTCGATTTCGGCATCACACATGTCTTAATCCCAACATGGTTGCAGTCGTACTTTGGTGGTGCCACCACTATTGAACTTGGCTGGCTCTATTATATTTACATGGGTGCTGTTGCCATCTTTTGCCCAAACTCCATCAATATATTGGCTGGTGTGAACGGTCTAGAAACAGGTCAAAGTGTTATACTCACTATTATTCTACTGATAAATGATGCTTGCTACTTGTTTTCAGCATCTTCTAAACAAGCATTTGAGTCTCATTTATTCTCCGCATCCCTTTTGATCCCTTTCCTCGGTGTCTCTCTCCCACTGTTTAAGTATAACTGGTGGCCAGCTCGTGTCTTTGTTGGTGACACGTATTGTTACTTTGCAGGTATGGTATTTGCTGTTGTTGGCATTCAAGGACACTTTTCCAAAACCTTAATGCTGTTCTTCCTCCCACAGATCTTCAACTTTTGTTATTCTGTCCCACAGTTGTTCAATTTGGTACCATGTCCCAGACACAGACTGCCGAGATTTAACGCTGAGGATGGCTTGATGTACCCATCACATGCAACATTTGAGGAGCCACTTAGAAAGCCAGTGGAAACGGTCATGTACATCTTAGCGAAGCTCAAACTACTTGATATCGTGGTCGGTAAGGACGACACTGGCGTTGAGAGAGTTTTGGAATCAAGTAACTGGACTCTGATCAACTTGGTACTTGTATGGTTTGGCCCTATGAGAGAGGATAAACTCTGCACCACACTCCTTGTGATGCAGTTCCTGATCGGTGTTTTGGCTATTATTGGAAGACACACTATTGGACCATGGCTCTTTGGGTATGACAATCTGTGAGCATTTCAGTAAAAGGAACTACACACTTATAGAATTCGTTATATAAAGGGGGTATCTATTCATAGCATCTTAAATTATAGAGAACAGTTGATGAACATTAAGAACTCATAGGTGTTTTATTTCTTCTCATCAATCTTCTTCCAGAACTCGCATCTCTGAGCCCAAAGGTCGTTGGTCCAAGCAGTGACTTCCTCAGTCTTGATAGCATTTCTGGCACTCCAGAACTGATCAAATCTGCGTTCTCCTTTGAACTTCTTCTCATATTCGAAGCACTGCATCAACAACTCAAATTTATCAATGTCCTTGACGTATCTTGCTTCTCTTGTTCTGATCTCCTCGTAGTCCAACCAGCACTCCAAGATCTCTTTTCCACGTTCTTCATCGTAGTTGGAAACAAGTTCAGACAAGAACTTGATAGTTTCAAACTCTCTTCTGTGCTTCTCATCCTTACCAACAACGTCAAACGGTGTGATATCACCAACGAGCGACTCAGCAATATCGTGCACAATAGCGATCTTGACACAACGGTCAGTGTCTACCGTCTTGTCCTTAATCATCATAGCGGTGACAGCCATTCTATACATGTGATCAGCAATGGACTCACAGTCTTCAACACCATGATCAAGCCATCCTGTTCTTTTTTGTGTCTTCAAAAGAGAGACGATCTGGAGGAAAGACATGACGTAGTTTGATGGGGTCTCAGAGAGCTTTGAAGAGAGTACATCCTTGATGTGCTCTGGAATAGCGGACTCTACTGTCCAATCCTGTCCAGTGGTCATTTTGTATTCTGTTTGGATCTTATCTGTGTTGAGTTTGTGTACGGCAGATGTGGATAAGAAGGAGCGATGCAATATCGATGAGCTGAGTCGTGGCAAAAAAGCAGGAAATATAAAGCTTGAAGCTCTCAGAATGTTCATAAAGCTAACCAATGTTTGGAGCTAATTAAAAAGAAGTGGTTTCTTTATTTAACGTCCTTGTAATCCATCAGAAAGAGAGAAAAGGTAAACATTATGTCTGCACTACATTGAGGAAGAAAAAAAATTCAAGAATGTTTTGATTTAGCCCAAAAAGGAAAGTCGGTACGGCCACTTTATGGAAGCTCTAATTTAGTTTTAATCTTCATTAAGACCTTCTTTTTTACTTTGGATAAATAATTTTTCTTTCTTTTTAACTTAAGTCAAGTGTCATTAAATGGTTTGTATATATGACAGTAGTAGTGTTATGAATTATGTCCGTATAGCAGTCCGACTCTGAGAATGAGCCTTCCCTAGTTCCTATTAAGAGAGACTTTAAAGATTGTTTGCTACGAAAATAATAAGTTCATGAAAACAACATATGGATTGTACAGATTATGAAGTTCCCTTGTGAGGACCATCGTTCTTTTTTCACTTCATTCCTTTTTAATTAGTGTAGACAAATCAAAAAAAAGAATTTAAGCAACCAACTCAACAACACCACCAACAGCTCTGATCTTCTCCTCGGCCAACTTGGAAACGTATCTGGCCTTGACGATGACTGGAACCTCTGGGAGACGACCCTTACCAAGGACCTTACCGTAACCGGCAGCCAAGGTGTCAATGACTGGAGCAGCAGAAGCAGAGGCAGAAGAGAGGTACTGCTCTCTCTTGTCCTCGGCAACCAAAGTCCAAAGCTTGTCCAAGTTCAAAGTTGGCTTCCAGAAGTGCAACTGCTGCTTGTGGAAGTATCTCTGACCGACCTTACCGAAGTAACCTGGATGGTACTTATCCATGTTAATTCTGTGGTGGTGCTGACCACCGGCCTTACCTCTACCACCTGGGTGCTTTCTGTGCTTACCGACACGACCCTTACCGGCTGTTGTTTAGTTAGTATTGCTGTCTTGGGCTATGGTGGAATATCACACATGGTTGAGTCCGTTGAAAATATCGGGCCATCGGGATAGAGCCTGTCGTAATGTTTAAAAAGGTTTTGAATGTTGAAGAGGAGGTCTTCGAAGGAAATGACGTAGAACTTCATTGAAAGTTGGAGATTATTGTTTTGGGATAGAGACAATAACAGTAATCTCCATTGAAATAGTGAAGCTGTTTAGGTTCTGTCTGTGACTCATACTTTGTGGTAAAGGACCTATTTGATTGTCTTGATGATCCTAGAGTCCTCATATGAGAAAAAAAACTTGACTTGTAGAGGAGTGATGGAGGTATATTATTCAACGGTTGCTCTTCATGGTTAATTTGTTGTTCAATATGGACGTACCGGAAACGTGACCTCTGTGCTTTCTGGTCTTGGTGAATCTGGTAGGCATCTTTGGATTTCTACTTGTTGGTTACAACAGCCTTCTCTTGTTTGTGTTGAGAGAGTGAAGATTTCAACTTGTTCGTTTTTTTCACTGAGAGGCCCTTGCGCGCGCCCAATCCGGCCAAACTGAGAGCACCCATACAAAATCGAAGCCATATCGCGAAACTCGAGAAGCCCGTGATGCGGCGCATACCACGTTTTCAGCCCGCCAAAAGTGTTTGGGATCATGTTGCTGTGGCGCGAACCATGAAAACGGCTAAATTCTGGGACTGCATGTTGTTATGGTGTGCGGATGTATAGTTTCAAAAACCTATTCTTAGGCACGTGATATAGTTTAGGGTAACTACCCCCGCATTCAGTTTTGACACATAGAGCGACAAACGTTTATATTTTTTGACCAGCATAAGATCATTTACTTAGAAAATTATCTAGACAAGGACATGGGGGTCATCAGTCTACCCTCAGTGCCCAAACCTCTTCATAAGTCTTTTTACCTTTTGTCTCAGGCAGGACTGTCTTGACAAAGACCGCAAAGCATGCACAGATAGCAGCGAACAGCAAGTAGACGTAACCCCCAATCCAACCATTAATAATTGGGAACAGATAGCCAATCAGGAATGTAGTGATCCAGTTAATGCAAGTGCCGTAACTTTGAGCGGCTCCTCTAGCTTCATTTTGAGTAACCTCTGGGATTAAAAGAAATGGGATGGGCCCAATACCTATGGCGAAGGATGCAACATATGTGAAGGTGGTCAAAATAGTGACGAATGAGATGGATTGTAAGATACCAACAGACATAAGGGCAGATGAGATACCCATTACTGCTGCAGACCAAAATAAACATGCCTTACGACCATGGCTGTCAACCAATGGTGCAGCAAGGAATGTGATCAAGGCATTGCTGAACGATACTCCACAGCTAATGAGAACGGCCCAATCTGGAAGGATCTTACTTAATGTACTGACACCATAGAACACAATAGAGTTGATACCACACAGTTGTTGGCCTGCAAGAACTGCGGTTACAACGATAAGCGACTTCTTGTAAAGAGGATCAGAGACATATGTGACAATGGATACAGTAGGTTTTGACATGGCTTCTGCTGCAGACCCTTGCTCCAATAGCGAGTCGTGTGATTCCAAGCCATAACTTCTGATCTCTTGATCCACCAATGTAAAATCGCCTCTGAGCCTATAGACAACTTCACGTGCCAGCACAACCTGTCCATTAGCTGTAAGCCACTTTGGTGATTCGTCCAAGAAGAGGAAGACACACAATGAGTTCAATGCACCAAGCAGAGCACCTACAAGCAACAGGTATCTCCATTGATACGAGTTAGCCCAACTAATAGCCAGAACCTGTGTGAGCAGAATACCAAGGTTGATAGCGACCTGGTTCATTGACCCAAGAAATCCCTTGAGGCCATGAGGTGACATCTCATTAATGATCAAGGGGGTCACAACGATTGTGCACCCAGCAGCTAAACCAGACACGAATCTGCCTATTGCGAGAGTGAGAACAGTGTTTGAAAATGTCTCCACCAATGATCCCAGGACAAAGATAGCACCGTTAAGCAGAATTATCTGTTTACGACCATATCTATCGGCCAATACCCCTGCATACAACGAGCTCACCAAACCACCGATGGAGAAGATGGCAGTCACAAAGCCCAACCCCTGGTCGTCCATTGGGATGCATTCTGAAGCACCGAGTCGTCCAAAGAGAGTATCAGCGTAATTGGCGTCATTGGGAGGAGGAAGTTGTGTTTGACACGATAACACTGCCGAGGGTCCGTTTAGCTCAGACATGTGGTATCCGTACTGAAGGGAGGAAAGACACGCGACAGCCACGCTAGTGATGAGTCGCAGCGTCCATTGTCTGTCTGTCATAGAAGTCTTGATCTTTTAAGCCGGGTGGAGTTATAGTCAGAACAAGGAGGGGGTGTCAAAAGTCTCGTAAGTTCTTTTGGTTTTGTTTTGTTTTTGTTTCCCGTTTTCGTTCCATTCCTTTTTTACTCCACACTTCTTAATGCAGCAGTATACACTCCCCAAGGCCGGCCCTTCTTGACAGAAATGCTTAAGACCGCTTCTGTAAGGGGAATTCTCTTATATAAAAAGCTAGGTGATCTATTTATTGATAGTTTTGTTCTCATTGACAATTCTCGTCGTTAGAAGAATTCTCTAATATTTTCTACTGTGTATAAATAACCAAATACCTCAAGACTCCTCGTCCTCCCCTTCATCACTGTCATCCAGGTCGTACAGTGGGTATTTCAACACAACAGCAACACCGGTAATCTGATCTAGTTGTTGACCGGACTCGTGTAAGGAGGAAAAGATAAATACTTCACCACCACTGGCTCGAACTGCATCACTCATGTCAGCGTATTTTTTTCTTATCATAACGTCATCAGCTCTGAACAGAGTATCTGTTAGAAGCAGTTTCTTAACTGCACCCATTTCAACAGCCTTTTCGCACTCTTTGTTACCGTACCATGCCCTGCCATCATCGGCATTCAATGACTTGAAGAAGTCCTCCAGTGCCATTACATCCTTTGCGTATTTGGTGTCAGCCAGTTGTTTCTGAACGACATCGGTCTTGAGCACCTCATCCAGTCCCTGGATGAAACCAGTGGAAGCATGTGTCACCAAGAATTTTGACTTGTTGGCAAACAACACCTTATCATCGTTCTTGGTAGCCAGTTCAAACAGCTTGTCGTAGAGTCCCTGTGCGTAGAAGCCTGGGGATGCCAGAATTATCGCTTTCAACTTCTCCAAGTCCAAGTTACGCAATATCGTCTCACTCGTGGTTGTGTAAAACTTGTTAAGTGCCTTGTCATACCCACTCGAGTCACCTCTGCGCTTCTTTGGAATAGATTTTTCAACTTTCTCTTTCAACACAGTCATGTTCTCCGTGATGAGACAAATGTGGGCGACACCTTCCTGTAATACCACAGCTGCCACTTCGGCTTTAGCATCGACATCACAAGCCTTGTGGATGAGCTCCTTGGATCTTTGGTCCCAGTCTTCCTTGTAAAGGGTGAACGGGCTGTTGTATGTAATTTCAGCAGAGTGCCATGATCTGAGGGGCACATCCTCCATCGGCTCAGTGGTACGACCTCTCAAACGCATAGACTCGTCGGTGGGCTCAAATTCAATCTCTTGGAGAGCAAGCTTGAGATTTAGTGTCACCTTCTCAGATTTCCCACCAGCTTTGCTGGCACTTGTTCCTTTCTTGATGTTTCTAGTTGTGGTGATCTTGACAATGTCGCCCTTCTGGATGACGTTGTAGAGCGTGAAGAGGTCCTCCTTGTCTTCCGCACTGAGTACAACCTTCCCATTTCCACCGACTTCAATTGAATGGGAAAGAAGTTTCATTGTGTGTGTCTTTGAAAAGAGGGAGAGTTACTAAGTATGCTTATAATTTTAATAAGTGTTACATCAAAGGAGTGGAACCTCCCCCCTTCCCTTTTGCTTTTTCATTGCCCTCCCAGGGGGAGGGGCGCGCAAAGACAGCTCATCTCTTTTTCTCACTTTCTTCACATGGAATTCTACAACTATACGAGCTCTACCACCAGATCTAGTCATAACATAAGATTAATTAACGGACAGTGGCGTTGACCAGAGAGGCAACCTTGAAGGATTCACCTCTCTCGTTGGTGAGCTTAGCATCTGGCTTGCCCTCCTGCTTGTAGACAACTTCCAAGCTCTTGAGGGTGGTGAAGCCAGGCTGGACAGCCTCCCAGATCTTCTTCTTTGGATTGAGCTGCTTTTCTGGGACAGCGTTGTACCCTTCAAAGAAGACCTTCTCACCAGCCTTGGAACCAGCTGGTGGCTCGACAAACTCGACGCTTCCGTGCTCCTCATCGGAGCCACAGAGAACCATGGCAGTGGACTTAACACCACGCATGTTGACAGGCTTGAGGTTCGCCACAACAACAACGTAGCGCTCCTGCATGGCTTCGAGTGGGAAGTACTTCACGAGACCGGAGCAGACGGTACGAGGACCTTCCTCGTCACCGCACTCAATGGTAGAAACGTAGAGAGAGTCAGCATCTGGGTGCTTGATGGCCTTCTTGATGAAACCGACACGCAAGTCAATCATACCTGGGTTTGGAGGAACAACTTCAGCAGCCTTCTTAGCCTCTTCAGCGGCTTTTTTGGCCTTTTTCTCCTTTTTGGCCTTCTGAGCCTCCTCACGGAGCTTCTTCAGTGTCTCCTCATCTGGCTTACCCTTTGGCTTGTCATCCTTCTTGTTCTGCTTAACAGCAGTTGGAGCAGCTGCCTCCTTGGTAGAGTCCTTAGCGGCGTCCTTCTTTGGCTTCTCCTTGATCTCTCTTGGGATCTCAACGGAGAAATCGATAACGAGCTTATCCTCAGTTGGGACATCAACAATGGTGTTCTGGACAAGGTCGGCCCATCTGAGAACATGACGAGTAGTAGCGTACTCCATAGTAGTGAGCTTCTTCAACTCTGGTAGAGCACGTGCAAAAACAACAGCATCTACGGAAGATGGAATGTTACCCAAAAGGTATGTGGAGGATTTGAGTGTCTCATTGAACTGGGCAAGAGACTCTGGGAGACGCTTGGACAAAGTGAGCCATTGTGACTCCAAAGCATGTTGTTCTGGGGAGAGGCCCTGGGATGCTGGAGCCTCAATAGCCTCAGAAAGAGAGAGCTTCTTGAATTGGGAGGTAAGGTCGGACATGGGAAATGTATGTGCTATCCAGAAAAAAGGAAGTCTTCAAGTTATTTCTGATCCAGAATCAAACTTTGGGCGAAACTGAAAATTCAGTAACGGTGTATTATTGACACAGCCGTGAATGGCAGTTGATTATGTAATAAAGGTAAATTATAGATGACGGAGAAGATGCTTTTTGATGGGGGGGGGGGGGGGGGATTGGGTAGTTTTTTT